>JAQIWQ010000976.1:0-12730 GCA_034695825.1 Folsomia inoculata
TAAAAAGTTGAATGAGATGAGACGAGATCTTTTGTTTTGCATGATTTTTGGTGTCTAAATTTTCCATCCCGCAGATATTTTGTGTTTAATTTCTAGTTGTGGGGTAGACCTAGACTTTTGTTAAATGTTCCCAGCGCATCGATTTTATCCACTCGAGGCAGTCCTCATCATCACACAACAGGCAGTACGTAACATCATAAAGGTAAAAAACCAACCTGGTCTGATCTGCTGGTCTGCTGCTGGTAGCAAGAAAGAAAGAAGAGTGACCATATTTTGACAAAGGATAATAATGGGGGGTTCTTTAATACACTGCTGGGACACACCTGCTACTAACTGCGGAATAAAATAAATGGTCATTTAGGACTGGCCATTAAAATATCCTGCGAAAAAAAACATTGAGCAAAGGACTTAAGTGTGCAGTACACGAGGAGAGGAAGAACGTGGCTAAATTGTTGACTAGTATAAAACTAACTGGTCATCATTAGTGTATTTAACGTTGACTTTTGTTGGAAAAGTGAGAAATTAGGACGCAGAAGTGGATTGTTAAAGTCCAGAGGTGGATAGAAAATATTACTTTATTGTTGTTGGTTTGTGTTATTGTTGTGCTGTTAAAGTGGTAGAAAAGTGAAGTAATTATTTGTAAATGAGAAAAGGGGACAAGAAGGGAGACTACAGCTCGGGATGAAGCGAAGGAATGTGGACGCCAATAAAACTAGGCGAGCTGTCAAGAAGCTTCCGAAACTTGATGGGTTCTATACTGGGTAAGTAGTAATTATAATGATAAAATATAGTAGAGAAGAAGGGGTTGGATAATGATGATATGTTAAGGTCAAGGTTAATGAAATGATTGAATGATTTAGGTTGGTAGTTTACGTCAAGTTGGTGCTCCTTTGGGTAGCCGTGATGGGTATGTTTAAAGAGTTAATTGGATATTCATTAAACAACGGTTATTTGAGCTTTGCATGGTATAATTTGGTGGTTTCTTTATATTTTCAGGGGGTGACTTTCTACTCGAGTTCAGATTGGAATATCTTTACCCAATTTATCTTTTAATCCACAATGCTTACGAGGCATACAAGTTTCAGGGGGTTGTAAGTTTAATAGATTTTTATGTTGGGGAGGTATTTGTGTAAGTGGTCATGCTTTGTTTTGCAGGCGTTTGCTCTGCTGCTGGTATGCATAGTGGTCTCTGTGGATGTCATATGTTTAGGGGCCATACCAGCGCCATGGCTCTTTTTATTGGGGTCATTAGCAGTATGGGGACAAGTTGGGTGGTCTCTTACTCCTCTGGGACCGTTATTATTGTTGCCCACGCTCATTTATTTGGACGGGAAGAGCATTCGACCCAGCCCTTCACAACCACTCAGTCCTCTTGCCGCCCACTGGTAAGGATTTTATAAACTTTTAGTTGATTGATATATCGAGATAATTGGATGTGGGGAAATAAATTTAATTTTTTGCAGTGTGGGCTTCCCTTTGGTCTCACTGGGTTTTGCGGTTAAGTCCTTTTTAGGGACAAAGTTAAAGCAGCGTACGAGGAACGATGTTGGACGGCAAAATGATTTGCTGTTTTCCATACTTTGGGATGCGCTGCCAAATCTTGCTCCTCCACTGCCACCGCCACTCATTACATCATCGGCATCCATCGTTAATAACAATGAGGTCCGACAGTTTTAAAATTAACTATTAATCGTATTATGCTTCATTTCATTGAATGTTTTTTGGCTGTTCAATCCAGGTGATTAACAACGGTTCGGCAGTATTAGTAAAGAAGCAGCAATCCCAGTCCCCATCCGTTTGTAGACGAAAATCTCTAGAAAACGGAGAACTTTTATCGCTGTCATCTCGGATGGAGAGCTGTACAGCTTTAATGGACGTACAGTCTTGTTCTTCTTCATCCATTGCTAACGGGAGGCACAGCAGCAACAATGCTAATGGGGTAGCTGGTGGGGGTGGGGGGCTCTCTTCTGGAGGTGGAGCAACAGTATCATCCAAGGAGACTTCTTCCCACAATCATCATCATCATCACAACCATGTGGTCTCGTCTTCTAATTCACTTCCGTCAAGTGGGACCCAACAAATGGGAGCCAATAACAATTCAAATGCAACAACAAACAGTAACAGCCCTAGTTTGAATCAACCTTTGTCTTCTTCTCAGCAGCAGTATGCGAGCCCTTGTCCAACTTGTGCAGCTGCGCTTTTGGCTCCTAAAAAGAAAAAGGAGGAGTGCTGCATCAAGTAAGTGAACTACTACTATATCTGTCGTGTCGTGGTCTCTGAATTGTAGATATTAAGCATTTTTGGGGTTGTTTTTATCAGGCTGGAGTCTGAGGTTCGAAGGCTGAGAAGCGATTTGCATGGCGTTCGGTCCATTGAGTCTGAACTCCGAGGGCAGATTAACACGCTACAGAATTCAGAAAGGAATCTCAGAGGTGAGTTTTACCACATCTTTTATAGAGAAATTTTACAAAGGAATTTTAGTTTCACTCGATCACTCACTAATTCATTGTTTCAATATTTGCAGGCGACGTTGCACTTCTTCAGGTGAGTGAATGATCTATAGATTGAAGTAATATTAACATTAACAGTAATTGGTTTATGGTTTCAATGGTTTGTCTTGATTCATGAATTAATTTTAGGGGGAGCACGAAGCCCTACAACTAAAATACTCAGCTTTACAGTCAAAAAGTCAAGAGGAACGTCAAAGCTATGAGAAGAAGTTGGTGGAAGAGCGAAGGCAGAAAGACAACGCCATCAAGAAGCAGACCAAGGTTTGTTGAAAGACTAAAGAGCTAATCAGTTGCTTAAAAAGTTCAAATTATTATTTAGATCACAAATAATTTCTCTTGTTTTGGTTCCAGGCGTCGTTAGATTGTTCTGGAGACTGTAAACGTAAACTACGGGATGCTGATAGGGAAAAGGATTCGCTTCGAAGAGATATAAAGGTCGCGGAAGATAAGACCATCCGCCTAGAACGTGAGCTTCAAAATGTCAAGGTACATTGTACATTGCTTTTATATAAACAAAATTAGCCTTTTTGCCATCAAAACCTCAAATTACAAAACATTTATTTTCTCTTCTTTTTTTCATGTCAAGTCCACTTTAATGCTTGAGCAGAAAAACAAGGAGGTAAGCCAAACTTAAACTTCGGTTCAATCTTCAATCAGGTTATAAAATTGATTATTTTATGATTTTTCAGTCATCTGCAGAAATGGCCAAGTTACTGTCTCTCCTATCAGAATTACAGCATCAGAATGCTCATCTGGAGTCCAGTCTAGGTATTATACAACGAATATACAAGCAAAACAAAAACATGCATTTAAATGTTTTATTTCTAGGTGCTGAGACCCGACTGAAATTGGATCTCTTTTCAGCTCTTGGCGAAGCTCGACGACAACTCTCAATCAGGTAATAGAATGCTATGATATAAATTGTTCGTTTTACTTAAAATCGTTTTTCCTTGACAAAGGGACACCCTGCTTAAAGTAAAGGATGAAGACTTGGAAGAAATACGTTCCAAGTATGTTGAACTATTGGCAGTGTCAGATTTTACCTCACATCACGCCCAGCAGCAGCAACAACACCAGCAAAATTCAAACCATAACCATTTGAATCATTTAAACCATCACATGCGGCAGCAGACACTCCCACCCGTTTCTCAACACTCTCAGCAACAGCATCATCACTATCAACAAGATCATCAACAGCAACAAGGACTTCAGCAACAGCAACAGCAGACGCGACTCAAAAGTTTAATGGGGGTCAGCGTATCGGATGGCCCTCATTCTCCAAACAGTGGACGAGAGAATCTCAATTTCTCCCCTCTTATCGAGTCATAATTTTCATCTCTGGTCAATTTGTTGTACTTTGGTTCGTTATCGTCGGTGACCTGACCGGACCTTACCTATGACTTATTATTTCACCCGACTCTAGATATGTATTAATTATCCAATAATTGTTTCCCCGTATTGATGTGACCCTAACCCTCTTGACGTTAAATTATGTAGTTTAGTAGATGGAATGTTGTTCGTTCGTAAACTTGACTTATTAGTGAATTAGTAAAATTGCATTTAGTTGTACTTAAACCAAACGCTGACAAATTAACTTGAACCGTTTGTAGTAGAATGTTTAGTATAAAAATAGCAGAACTGTTGTAACGTAACGTACTTAAATACTTGACACTACGTTCAAATGATTTGGCAAAGATGTACTGTTTCCAAAAACCAAAAGCTTTCATGTAAGCTTCCCCTCGTGTATCGTAAACATTTTTGGTCACCGACATGACATTAACCAAACCCCACCCCCAAGTCTGTTGTCTAAAAATAACGTACCGTTGTTGTATATTGACCTCTGACCTGATGACGAGAGTCAAAGTCTATACCTACCTACCTTGACCTACCGGTTGTAAACCCCCCTTTAACCGTATTTAGTTAGCTAGAAAAGAAACGAAGGAAGGAAAACATAATGCGGATGTTTGTTAAATATTTGACTGTTTGTGTGTCGTACTAAAACCTTTAAAGTACACATAACTACTTTGTGAATCAAAATGAATGTCAATTCGACTCAATAAAAGCCAATTAGCTACCAGCCTTAAATGGTTGGAAGTTCATTTGGTCTTTACTAAATGGAAACATAATAGAGTTTACATAAGTAATAGGGATTTATTTCTTTTGCACAAAACATCACGTTTAGAAATTTGGACAAGTACAAAAGTAGAGAAAGTTAAGAAGCAGACAGATGTTATCTAGTGGCTAAGAGCTTGGGGTATTATTGTTGTTGGTGTTGGAATTGACAGTTGAATTGATCCATGATGACGAGACATTAGCAAATTCTTTGGACGCCATTCGACTGACTACTGCATCAAGTAGGGTTCCTCCTGCCAATTCTTCTTCCCCAATTTGATAAATCTTCTTTATAAGATTGATATTTGTAAAGGTTGACAACTCTTCAAGGGGCACTTCCTCACCTTGGATTTGTTCTCCAAGTTTTTGAAATAATGCCTTGTCCCCTATAACAAGTAGATCCCGATCCCCATCTTGAACACTGAATTGCCGTAATGATTCTGAAATCTATAACCAACCAAAGGTGCACACTGTTAGTTTTAGACAAAGAACCCAAAGAAATGGATGGATTAGTAGATTTACATTCTTTGAAGGACTGAGACAGTAAATAATTTCCGTGGGTAGAGACCTTGTGGTCATTTTTCCTTCTTTGACATTGAATAGGGCTTTGGTGACTGCGACAGATAGTTGAAATGGGTCTACTATCTGAGAACAAAAAGAAGGTTGGATTGGATTACATATTGTGATTCGGTCATTGCATTGTGATAAGAGCTTACCAAAATTGGATTGATGAGTGTAAAAGGTAGTTTTGCAGAAAAGATAAGTTTCCTGGAAAAAGAGCAAGAACCATTTGTAAAAATTATGAAAAATATTAATAGTACAATACATACCTTACGGCTGCAGTATTTTCCACATTCTTGTAAAGTTTACGAATGAGGCCTTGTTCTTCTTCCCAGACGAGGGTGACAGCACCTGAACTCGCCATCTTCAATAAGATAATCTAGCACACTCACTGGTTGCCGCCGAATTTCGACAATTTCGACAATCAAGGACAAAAGGCCAGAAAATAGTAAATCCATCCACACGTGGGATAGGAATAAAATGAAGTGAGATTTACAGAGAATATTACATGCCGGGCCAATATTTATGTCCCCCAGCTCATTTACTGTACTGCTGAGACATCTGCTGAGACTGCTGAGTCTGGAAGCATCATAATGATCTGATCAACATCAAATTGTGGACATTATTTTGACATTTTAAGAGCTATTTTGTTGATTATTTCTTAAAATTTTAATGGCAGCCCCCATGGAGCGACTAAGTGCATTAGAGACCGTGGAGAAGGAAATCATTAGTTGTCTTCAAAGTGCTGGTAAGAAAGAAGATTGCACTTCTTTTTTTAAAAATTTGATGTGGATTTATATTGATCTGATCTTCTGAATGACCCTGATTTGACCCTAGGTCAAGTACTGACGGAGATGAGTAAAGATAAGCCATCCCAGAAGCAGGTGGATGTTCATACAAGTCATTTTGTGAAGACGTTGAATCATGTTGAATTGGAATTGGGATCTCATATAAATTATTTGACCCAAGTCTCTACCGGTCAAGCTCATGAAGGGAGTAGTTATGCGGCTCAAAAGACGCTTCAAATGGCTTGGCATAGGAGTGAACATATGAGGTCAAAGGTTATCGAATTGGAACGGGGAAGGAATCAAATGTTGGCTGTTGTAAGTTTGTGAGGACTTAATTTTGAGTAGGCCAATTTGTAACGTTTTACTTTTGGGGTTTCAGAGGCAAGGGGGGCTGATTAGACAGGGTCAAGGTCAAGGTCAAGAACAAGGGGCAGTAGGTGGTATGGGCTCTGCTACAACGATATCTTCACAAATTCCAACCACTAAAAACACTCAGCTCACCCACCTTTAGGAAGCCATAGTCATCCAGGGGGTCACAACTTGTAAAGTTTATAATAATTGTAGCTTATATTCTACTCTTGTAATGACTTGAGTCATTCATTCATTACGAAGAAGGAATAGACTCTGGAGTACACCATTTTGTGGTAGAAATAATTTATTCATATATTTGGTTTGAATATTTTATATAAAGAAATAAAGTAATGTAAATATTAAATGTAATCGTTTTCGTCTTATCTGTCAGTCAGGCACAGTGTAATTTGTCACCTTAAAGAGACTTTACTTGGTAGTGTTATTCAAATTGTCTTTGACTCGACTCTTGGTTGTTTCTTCTCTTTCTCTGTTAAACGCTTCACCAAATGTCACGTCTTCGTTCTCTTCTAGAATTGAAAATATGCATTATTTATTTATGCTTTGCTTTATCGATTGGTTGCCTCACCAGCTACAGGGGCATCTTCATCATCTGAGCTAGTGTCTTCATCCTCATCATCTAAACGAAGCGATAGTCCTGCACCGGCATCCCGTGCTGACCGAACAAAACAAGAAGATTCTCCTTCCGAGCCTAGATCCTTCTTTAGTTTCTTCATCTGTTGCTCCTTTTTCTTTTCAACGGTTGAAAGTCGTTCTTTCTGCATTTTTTCATACATTGGTCTATACACTCTGCAGAAAATATATCAAACAAGGATTAGACAAGCTGCAAATATTCCATTCATTCAAATGGTATAAAAGAAACGTACGTGTCATAATCTGTGACAGCCATTTGTACAGCATTGAAGAACTCGTCCATACCATATCCATCTACAGCTGATACAACGGTGTGTGCAATATTCTTGTAAAATTCTTCCATACTAAGCGCGATTGAAGATGCTAGATTCGCTGCATAGTCTTCCCGATCTCTTAATGCTTTTTCAAACGTTTCAAAATCTTGGATCCAATTTTTTGCGTACGTAGGATCAGCCTGATCGGCCTGCATGGGTGAATATAAAAAATCGAATAAGTCAGATATAATGAATGATGAATCTACGTTTTGTTTACCTTATTGAGAGTGACCACTAGTGGTAGCTTAGTTTTGTAAAGAATGGAGCAAGCATAGGTCATATTTGATATAAATGTGATTGGATTCCGATTAGTGACAAGATCCGTAACATAAATCAAAAGTGTAGGAAATAGTGCGGCGAGAGATTCTGTTATGATACTCCCTGAAGCGGACCACATGAAGACTTCAATCTGTCCTGGAGTATCGATAATGACGTATTGATGACTCTTTTTCTTGTCCATGATCAAGGAAAGGACCTAAAGAATCATAAAATGTTGGAATCCTTCTAAAAGGCTATTACTTTATGAATACCTGATTAAACTTTGTAGCAAACAAGTTGAGAGATGTGACAATGGCTCCATTTGGTCCCAAGTTATAAACTTCCATGACCTTTTTGTATTTTACAGTGTCGCGAATATCTGTTGAAGAAATTAAAATGAACAACCTTCTCTTCCTTAAACGTTGAAAGGTTGTAATGTTTTTATTACCAATATTGACAGGGTATGGAGGATCCTTGCAGGCAGGGTCCAAGTTGACAATGTATGGTGGAGATTTTCTTCTTAAACATTCTGACGTTAGACGTTGTGTAAGAGTTGTTTTACCAGAGCCAGCCATTCCAACAATGATCATAACAATTGGACCGTTATGATCTCCGGAGGAGGCACTAGTTGCGCCATCAAGAATGGATGAAGCCTCAGCGTCACCCCCACCCCCACTGCCAGAGGTACCAGGAGAGACATGAAGTTGTGAAAAGTTTTCAGAAATACCCCCCAGTTCTAGGGCTGCAGGTATCTTTGTTGGGAGTTGATTTGTGGGATCCATTATAAACTAAATCACGGATATTAGTTCAGCTCAAGTCAGGGTCAATAGGTCAATGTGGAATTGCTATCGAAAATATACAAACAACCGACACTTTCGACACGTGCACGTTTAGTACTAAAGATTTGAGTTGAGCGAGTTTGGTCTGAATTCTAAAAAAGTGAGTGAGACTGGGAAAATTGAGAAAGTAGTAGAACAGCAAGGGTAGGATATTTGTGCTACTGTTTTTTGTGGTGGACCGATTCGGGTTTTTTCGGAGTTTTTGGTACTGCGGCAGAAGAGAAAGATTGGAAAGGGTAGTAAGTAGCCAGGCCAGGCCAGGCCAGGGACGAGGGACAATCGATCCAAAAACACTCCTCACTCATACTTGACTCCTTCCTTCACGACACGATCATCCACAGTACAGTACACAGCACAGTAGTAGAAGTTGACGCTATTTTTCATCTAGATGAAGTAGGTTCTAAGAATAAGACTAGACTACAGACGTGAATTCAAAGAGTAAAACAATTCTGAAGGACCAATAAACAAGACCAAGGGAGCTTCAAAAGGTTTACAAGGTAAGTAGAAATATTATTGATAATACTTTTATATCTAAAGAATGGGGTCGGGAATGGTATGTTTTTTTGTGATTTTCATTCATAAATTATGAATTATGATAATAGAAAGAAGCCAAGAACACTTATCATACATCATCATGTCGTTGGTGGTGTTATCCCCTGTAACGGCGATGGATGTTGCTGAGCTGTCTCACAGAAAAGTGCTGACTCTTGCCTTTATCGAAAAAGGACAAGAGGTTCTTCTTGGGTTTAAGAAACGTGGTTTTGGTTCTGGACTCTGGAATGGTTTTGGGGGAAAGGTTGAAGATGGAGAAGAGGTTCCGCAAGCTGCGTCAAGGTTTGAAAATGACATTATTATCATATGTATAAGATACGATTGACTTGACCTATGACCTTTTTACTTGTTAATGATAACCTCGTTTGTTTATTTAGAGAGATCAAAGAAGAATGTGGACTGGATGTTAGGAAGGAAGATCTGGAACAAGTTGGAATCATTCATTTCGTGTATACAGATGACTCGACTGTTCATCAAGTACATGTTTTTAAAACAAGCATTTTTTCTGGAGAGTTAAAAGAAAGTGAGGAGATGGCTCCAAGATGGTGGAATAAGGATGAGGTTCCTTATCGACAAATGTGGCCTGATGATGAGGTGTGGTATCCATTACTTTTCAGGGTAAGAAAAGGATCATGTATTACAATTCGATTTACGTGGTTGAAGTTCAATTGATTTTCTTTCTGCTTTCTACAATGCAGGGAATCAATTTCCGGTCCTTGTTTGTCTGCAAAATGTCTGAGCAGTCCTGTAAAATTTTGGGATGTCAAATCAACATTGTGGACGCTGATAAGAATGAAAATGAGGAAAAAGGTCGCATATTTTTGGAGGAAAATAATGATGCCTTCTATATTGAGGAATTGTGGTCAAGAGTCAAATTACTTCCTGTGATGAGCGTTCCTTCATCCTCACAGTAGTGTGGAATGGAAACGTCAAGAATTTTGAATAGATGATCTAGAATCAAGTCATTTAGGTAACAATCCATTCCATGAATTCTAGCTTTGTTACTGTTTCTTGTACTTTCTTTTTTATATGATTTAATTGCACAACGAATGTTCCTTTACGACCCTGACTGCCACTGCCGGACAGTGTCATCAATTCTGTATTATTTTTTTAGTTTCATAATAAATTCTTGATGGAAATATGAAACATTTGCAGGATGAGCTTTCTTAGTCATTGTGTTTTGTTTGCTGCATGGATTAATAATGCGTAATATGCACATAATTTCAAGAGTATTTTTACTGATTGTAGCCAACAAACAAGTTTATGATTAAAAATAAGGGACGCTATTATATCATGTACTCCACTCTAATCTAGCTGGAGGAAGGGACCACTACTAATAGGTTATTACCTCAAGAGTCAAGTTACTGTGGCTGTTGAGGTTTACGTTTTGTTATTGTTAGTTGTCCATCAGACCCCGACCTACTACTATTATACGGTGGACTTGTACGTGGATTCTGGTACAAGAAGTTGACATCTTTCTTCCCTTCCTTCTTATTGCTGGCGGTCGTCTTGTCATGACCCTTCTTTTGGCTTTTGTTGGACGTTGGCGCATCATCCTTACTTCTTCTACCCTTATTCCTCTTCATCATTTCCTCTTGGATTTCCTTATCCCTTGCAACTTCTGCTGCTTCTTGGTCCTGTTCCATTTTTTCGACTAGGGCAGAAAGGTTGTCGTAATCAAATAGTGAATCATCATCGTCATCTTCAACAATTTTGACGCCATCTTTCCCTGCAACGCCAACCTTCCCTTTCTCTGCCCCCGGCTTCTTTCTTTTTCTTCGGCGTCGGATAATGGTGACACATTTTCGAATGTAGAGAAAGTCAATCATGTATTCCTTTAAGGGATAGGCAAAGTGGCCGAGGCGTACTTTCCTTAAAAGGCACAGAATATAACATGGGACAATGTGAATGTCGATAGGGTCAAAATTGTTACTTCACTCTTACATTTTGAGGATGTAAAACTGGGTTGAAAATTGTACGGCAAAGAGCTAGATTGGGAAAGTTGATGTCAACGATTTTGATTTGGCCATAGGTGTCACAAATTTATGACGCTTTCCTTACAATCAGTAATGCGTCAAGAAAACAAAGTGCAGTGACTCCAGCTCCGACTAAGGTAACGAATTCGAACGCCTTGTCTTTGCATCCGATTGGGAATATGTGGCGCATGTGGGGATCCCTGATGCATACTTCTACCAGTGTTTCGTTGTTCTAAGTAAGTATGAAAATAGTTACTAGAACTAGGTCGGCTGATTAAATAGATGCGACATTATGTACCTGACGCCTTCCTTTCGAATTCATGCAGCAGGTTTTTGGCAACTTTTCATCCAAGTCGGTATTGACTCTTGTCCAATCTTCTGCAGATTCAACACCGCAACATCGGAACTATTTTTATACGTCAGGTCAAAGTTGAGGTTACAAAATACATAAGACGTGATTTTCATTTTCATTACATAAAGTTGCATCTTGTCCCAACCATTTTTTGAATAGTTATCCGTGTCATGTTGTCTATGAAAGTACTTTCCCAAGTTATCTTCCATTGTTTTCTTCAACTGATGTTGGGACAATGTTCCAATGAATGTGATGGCCATAAATCCGCAGAATATTGATATTATAAGAAACCAGGGGGCTGTGAGCATAAACTGTGAAAAAGTAGAATTATTGATGTTTGGATAATTTAAGGAGGATGTGGAGGGGGTACCCGCTTAAGACAACGATCCTGCCCACACGATGCCGACATAAGGCCCCATGACCCCAAGATGTAGGCATGTATAACCGTAATCCCAAGGATTGTGTAGGATACTGTGTCGTGAGTTATGTCAAGCTTGTATTTTTCTTTGACATAGACATTAAGGGCAAATTGTACTGGCCATATGTACACTATCAGGAGCCAAATAATGGCAAAGAGTAGACTGACGCCCTGGAAGGATAATGATTAGGATTGTTTAGTTGATGTAATAATGGAATTTTACTGGTTTGTTTGAGTACCCACATATAGACAGAGCGATACAAATATTAAAAGTCGTCGCATCAGTACTCGGCGACATTCTCTACTTCTTAGTAATTGTGATTGTGTGACTGCTGTGGAGGAAACAGAGTCCCCCGTATCCTTTGCTGTCTTTTGTTTATGATTTCTGTAGTATTCGTTGAACCTGTCGACGAGATCTTGGTCAGTCTCCTTTCCTACAATAAGTTGGTGTTTAATTTTCTCGTCATAGTGTCATATCATGTTAGGCACAACCACACCCACCCGTGATATGAATGTCAGGGAGGCTGGTTTCATGCACAACTACCACCGACGCCGCCACTTCTTGTGTATCATGGTCATCAATTTCTTTGATTGAAGCTAAGGATTGTTTCGCATCAATTACTACACCCATGATTCTTGTGAACGTGAAGGTCCGCGTCGAGATAAGGTCAACGTGTACAGGATAAGCCTTTTAGCATTGCATCATTGCTTGATTTAGTGCACATTGTGTTGCCAAGCCAAGCCGGCCGAAGTGACCCCATGATCCATCGCACGTGGCAAGAGTGATATATATATAGCCCCCACGGTTATAAGTGCCTTTACAGTGACCACTTCTTGTATGCACTCTTCCTCATGGATGCGATATTCCCAGGAGAAAGTTAATGTATGCATTTATTTTGCATAGTCAGTTGTGTATGTAAAGTGTTTGTTTGTCCATACATATGTGGCTTGTTCTGTCCTGTTGTGAGGAAGCTACCGGGTAGTGTTTGGTCAATCCCGTGTCTAGCAACGGACCGGCCCCACATGAATAATTCGTGAGGGTTTGCTA
>JAQIWQ010000977.1:0-12729 GCA_034695825.1 Folsomia inoculata
AAGGATTCATCAAAGGAGTTCAACAACAATGATTCTGTAAAAGTGAGATGATTATACTGTTATGCATTCAATTACTTAATGTTTCAATGTTTGATGAAATACAATAGGAAAACGATATTTTGAGAGCGACTCTTCAACAAGTTCAAGAACAGCTCGAGGCCGCAATGGGAACTCAAGAATCTCAGAAAAAAGTATTGGAAGCATTAAATTCCCAACTGTCACAAAAGATTCAAGATTTGACAAATATTCGGCAAGAGTTATCTACTGTTTTGCAGACTTAGAGGATGATATGTAATGATTTGTCCACAATACAATAAATTGCACATTTCTCAGAAATCTTGAGGGATGGATTACTTGATATTTATAAATCAATGTAAATTGTACGAAAACGGTCAAAATGTTAGTGTAGTTTGGTCGGAATCTCGGCCTCGGAATGAAATATAAGTTGCCAGACATAAGAAACAGTTTTCAGTTAAGTAGATGTCAATTTTCGTCGATAGGTAGGTCCGTATAATTAGTACAAGTAAATTACCAACTAATTAACAGGTGCATTTGTAGATTTTAAATATTTCTTGTATATACAAGCTTATTAATTTATGATTCTTTGCTGCCGTACAATAGTCAGTAAACGGATAATATTACTGTAATATTATTACAGTACAGGAGTATGTAATTTGCAGGGATTTTGAAGGATTGATACAGAGATTGTCATGATTTTATACTTTTCTCAACTTTTTCTAGTTTAGTTTTAGTCAATCGATTCTAATGACATCCATCAAATACAAGAAACGTACGTACAATACAATGATTTAAAATAGGATGCAGAAATGTCAACGGTTTGCATGCATGTACTACTCGCATGCATTCCAAATTGCGAATACATATAAATTAATATTATGAAAATATATATTATTTAGCACGTAATGTAATGCTTTAACTTAATTCATTAATATAAATGTATCATACTTTAATCCTACTGCAATAAAATTCCTTATTTTCTGAGAAGCCCTGGAAAACATAATACATACCGCAGACTTTCATCATAAATCTTTAAGCATCAAATTACGTACCGACACTGCGTCTATATCGTCAACGTCACACCACGCACGTCAGTTAGTGGACACCTGCTAAGCATGACCAACTAGGTGTGTCCTGTCATGGTCCTGTCCATCCATTCATACCATTTTGAGTCTTTGTTCTCATCCATACGTATGATGACATGGGATAAAAAACGAGTCCATCCGGAAGGATTTCATTACCGGGTTCCAGCAAAATAAATCCTGCAGTCCTATATAAAACACTGCTTGCTGCTGCTGGACAAAAAAATCTATTATTTCTTAGAAAATCTCCTGTCTGAATTTCATAATATATGGAAATTGGAAGCTTCATATGCATTCCATAGAAGTTACCATTGACGAATTCTAATAATTAAATTTATGCAAACTCAAATATTGAAAATTTTGGGTCGTTCCCAAATCTGTGAAGAGTAATTTCAAACAATTCAATCTCAGAGGATTGTATTTTCAAAAATCTTAACAAAACAAAGCACAAACACCACCAACGAACGTACAAACGCCAATCTCACCGCAATTATGGTAAACAGTTTAATTTCAATCTGGTAAACGTTGGTATTATATACAGTTCTATGGGTAAACGTTAAGCTTTATTTGAAATGTTTTTGTGGCAGGAACAGGAAACTACACAAAAAGAGCCAAGTATGCCAACGTTGGAGGAATTTAATTCCAAAATATTACCAGGAGGAGATACCTCACAATTAAAAGCAGGGGGTGGTGGAGAGATGCCAAAGTTGACACCATCCGTTATGAAAAATTCACCTGCTTCCAAGTGCGTTAATTTGGATTTCAAAAACCATGTTATCTTGATTTATTACAAGTTTTTTTTAATTCCTCAGGAAAGATGACATGAACAAAACCACTGGGGGAATCAAGGTGGAGTTGACGGCGAAGCAGAAACAAGAAATTAAGGAAGCATTTATCGCCTGTGATGTTGATGGCACTGGTTATATGAGTACACATGATTTAAAGGTAAAGATTCATTAAATGATTAATAATGTAGATTTTTAGTTTCATTTTTAATTTTAGATCGCATTGCGGGGTATGGGGTTTGAGCCCAGAAAGAATGAAATCAAGAAAATTGTTGAAAAAGTTGATAAGAACAATACCGGTGGGTGATTATGCTTTGATTGTCCATGATTTTAACTTGGTGTGGTAGTGGAAGAGGGTTTTGATTATTGTTATTGGTGGTAGGCAAATTGTGTTTTACGGATTTTATGGACGTGATCTCTCTTAAACTGACGGAAAAGGATAGTCGCGATGAAATTTTGAAGGCTTTCAAACTCTTTGACAAAGACCATACTGGATTCATTACATTTGAGAATTTAAGGCAAATTGCGATAGAACTTGGAGAAGGTCTCAACGATGAAGAAATTAAGGTGATTTTGGCGTTTGGACAATTGCTTAAGTTTGCAATTCATATCATTCTTCATTAGATTTATGTTTATGTCTATCTTGTAATTTGTAGGAAATGATTGATGAAGCAGATATGAACAACGATGGATCTGTAAATCAAGATGAGTTTTTCAGAATTATGAAGAAGACTAGTCTTTACTAATAATAATTTATTCCTATATATTTTTCTCTATCAATTGAATTTTCAATGTGATAACAATATACACAATATAAACTATTTCATGAATATTCAAATTTTTGGATTGTTCTCCTTCTTGTCCTTTGTAAGAGCTTGTCGTGACTGTCGTCGAAGGTGGTCATCTATCTCTGCTTCCCGGAGAAATTCGTTCGCTATGTTTGCATCATCGGCGTTTTCAGGGGATAATGAATATCTGTGAATTCTGTTCATGATATCCGTCTCGGTTGCTTTCTTTGCATCTTCTGCAATGTGCTTAATATCATTTCGACTTGCTCTTTTTGCCTGGGCCCTTCGATCTCGTTCAGAAGAATGGGTTGTCCCTTTACTCCCTTTTCCGGTTCCTGTCGCAGTCGTAGCTCCACCCGGGCCAGTAGTTAGGCTCATATCATCAGCAATTTCTTCTTCTTCCATTGCCATACCTGAACAGGATCAATAAAATGTACTCTAACTGATTGTTGAAACGCAAGGTATGATTCGATTTGTATTTTACCTTCAGTATCAGCTTCCAGGTCTTTAACCAACTTGAAAAAGTCAAAATCGTCTGAAATCATTGGGTTTCCTAGCATAGAAGCTAGTACACCTTCCGACATTTCACTGACACTGACACTGCTGGGCTCCTCTTCTGAGACATCACCATACTTGAATGGAACTTCATTTCCATGCAGGTCTCGAAATTCTAATTCTGTAAAAAAGTCATAATCTCCCAAATTCGGATCTCCTGGATAATGATCGCTTCTTTTTACACCAGGCTTCACAGTGCATTCGATTTGGGTTTGCTGAGGACAATATTGATGCATCATAGGCAACTCATTTGCAGTTTTGGTAAAACTCGGCATTAACAGAGATGGTGGTGAGGATGACATCAAATCCTTGGTCATCTTTATGAGAGGTGGCATCCCCGACTTTGTACGACATTTTGTTAATACTTTTTTTAGGTCTGCAATTCTGTTCGATTGCTTATCAAGAAGTTTCTTGGCATTTTCAATATCCTTCTCAAGTTGACTGTAATCAAATTTGTGCATACTAGTGCCAGAACTTGTAAGACAGCTTGACGTTGTTAGTTTTGGGAGCTACAAAAAGCGTGAATTTCATGAAAACTTGTCAACTGCGGTTAGAGAAGGAATAAGCATTACCAAGTCTCTCGAAGTATCACCACTTGCAGTTTGTTCTTCACCATCAACCAATGAAGATTTTTCATTCTTCCAAACATAGTACTCTAAATCTCTCCTTCGTTCAAGCATCATAGCTTGAAGCCTGTTGTTTTTGGAATTTTCGTCAATTTTTGCAGTTAGCTGATACTTTATTTCCAGTAATTCGGAATTGACTTTAGCCCTCTCTTTGTAATGCTCCATTTTTGTCTTTTCGAGTAACATTTCTTGTTTCATTCGCTCCAAACTGATTACAGATACAGCGATTTTATCCAAGTCAACTTCTTGTCCAAATTTGAAAGTCATCTCTCTTTTCACTTGTTCCTTGAGGGATTCAACTTCTTTCTCAGCTTTGTGAAACTCTTCGTACAGTCGAACCAGCATATTTTTACCTCTCCTAGAAGTGGATTTGATCAGGTGAATGCATTAGTGAAGTGATGTATTGTATTAGACAAAGACATACTTGAATTTTTCCAATTCCACCTGTCCTTTTTTTATTAGTTCGATTGCTCGTGCTTCAAGTTTTCCTGCCCCGTCCTTTGGGAAAATCACAACATTTCCTGCCCCAGGGAAGCTTTGACCCAACTTGTCCAACATCTCACCGTCCATTTCTGCCAGATCATCCATATCCATACATCTGCAATTTAAAAAATTGTGCATAAATTCTACATGTCGATGCATTCACATAGACTTACTGTATCTGATCAGCTCGTAGAATAATCATAAGTTTCAAATCATTCATCTTCTTTTGTCGACGTCGTTGAAGGACTCTAATTTCTTCTCCAATGTCGGTAAGCCGCTCTTGATACTTTTGATAAAGACTTTCAATATCCATGTACTCAGCACTAACAATTTCTCCCATACGTTTGTTGACTTCCATCTCCTGTTCAACAACTACTCGTTTCTGTCTTAAGTCGAGTATTCGGTCGTAGACTCCTCGGTCGCAGTGGTCTGGGCAAATGTCAATGTCCAGCCTAGTTCTAAACTTTTCTGACCAATATGAGCTTGAAGGGAACTCGTCCTTTTGACCAGTGCCGAATGTAGTATTCATTTCCTCTGTTTCTTCATTTTTCTCTAAAACGGGTTTCAATTTAATTTGCATATTATTAACAGTGGAGAGATAGTTGGAAACATAAAATCAATAACCAAAAACCAACCCTCTTCCTCGTCGATGTCATTCTCTTCTTCGTCGATGTCGTTCTCCTCTTCCTCCTCAATGTCGTTTTCCTCTCCCTCGTTATCATTTTCAATTTCCAGCTTAATTTTCTTTCTGAACACTTTCCATAAATATTCCTCAAATCGATTCCGTTCACCAATGGCTCTTTCTACATCCTTATTTATGGCTTGTAAATCTTCCTCTGCAAATATTAATAGGTGATTTGTACTCTACTGCATAAGATCTTCTTTGACGAACGCAACGTAATGTTTACTTACCACATTTTTTCATATCACCGTTAACCCCTACTAACTTTTTCTTAATTTTATCCATCTGTAACGATAAAAGTTTTGCAATAAGGATCCAATTATGAAATAGACATTAAAATTGTATACACATTTACATGACGCTTTGCATTTCGACTTTCTGTGAATTAAATTCAAGGCATTAAATTCAATTAAATTGAATTAACTTCTGAGAATGGAATTCGGACCTGCTTTCTGCACCTTGAGCATCTCTGTAATAGTCTCTTCTTGAGTATTGAATTCTTTTCCAACTTCCAACTCGTTAATCATGCTCAGCAATCCGATTGTTTTAACTTTGGACTCAATTTCCAATTTAACTTGAATATCATGTATGAATTTGATCCGTTCGTGGAAATAACTGATAACACGGTTCAGTTCCTTGAATAATAGTTCTTGGCGATACAATCGGGGATAAAATTGAACTTCAAACTTTTTTCTTGCAGCATCCCCTTGAGCATTAAATTGGGCTTTGCGACAACGGTTACTTGCAACGCTTTCAAATTCCAGATCCACAGTTTTGGCCTGCCTTGCTGCTCTTGCTCCAGGTGGGGGAGGAACAAACGTGCCCGCCCCACGTTCGTCATCTTCATAAATGTCTTTTTCTGGTTTTCTGATTCCATAAAAATCTTCCATCTACAAAATATGATGGGATTGCATTAAAGTACCAAAATACTATAAATAGTAAAAGTTATAGAAATGTTTGGAACAAACAATATCATCCAGGATGTTTTGAAGTCCAGCAGCAGCCAATAAAGACTGTTCTTCCGTTTCAACTTCTGTTGAACTGATGTCGAAAAGACCTTCAGGGGTTTCATCAAGTTCCATATCAAATATGGGTGGAATCTTTCGACGACGATCGTCCGGCAAAAGGACATGAACCTTTCGGATTTCTCGTTCTATTCTACGGCATTCTTGAATTACTCGAGGTTTTTCGTCGCGAGCTTCAATAACCAATTTGTTATACTTTTGCACTTCTTCTCTCATCTGAACATGAAGAGAGAAAATTAGCAGAAACCATATATATTAATATTATGCAACGGTGCACACATAAGGATGGTTAATTTTCTAACCGAAAGTTTCATGTTGATTATTCGCTGTCGCATTTCAGCAATTGAAATTTGTTCTCCAAGGTAAGATTCTGAAGTTTGAAGTTGATAAGCACCAGTGTTGTTTTTAGCCTGAGCCAGCATTTCCATATCCTCTGCTGGAATATAATCTGCTGGGATTTTCTTGGCCATCAATTCTTGCCACTATTACACCAAAAGAAAATTACAATTTGAAACAAAATCACGATATGGTTTTCTGCATGCGAATTTTTAAGCATAAATATATACGACAACGAGTAACATTAATTTAGTATTCTTACAGCGCATTCCTTCTCGTATTTTATTGCCAGTCGCTTTTCCAGTCGTCGAATGTTGTGGATAGTTTCAACATCAAATGAATCGATGTTTTCCTCGTATTCGCCAATAATTTCATTTGCAAATACTTGTTTTATGGGTTCCAACTCTTCTTTGACTTCAACTTCGGCGACTACCGTCTGCTCCCTTATGCGTCGATTTTCTTCTTCAATAATTTCACTGTTTTGAGCTTTAAGCTGTTCGAACTCATCAGTTGTCTTTTTGTTTCGAATAGTATGAATTTGTAGCTCATGACTGATGTCTTTCACGACAATATGGGGCGTTTCAATAGGATCGAAATAGAAGCTGCGTATTTTATCCAGTTGAATAATTGTTTCTGCAGACTCATATTCATGGACGCGGAACACTTCATCACAATCTTTTTCAATTTTCTCATAAATATGGGTGTAGATTTCAGCCGGTAGCTTGATATCCGCAGCTTTATACGAAAAATATCTATTTCATTTTCATTGTTTTACGTCATAAGTTTTAATGAAATTGATGTTACCAGCTATACGGAAACGTTCTGGGATTTCAATGTTTCTGGAATGAAAAATGAAAGTGGTGAACTATGACTTATTTAGTATGACAGCATAATTCAAGCTGCACGAATCTCATGAATGAAACATGATTAGCTATACCTTTGTTTAATAGAACGATAAACTGCTTTAAGTTCCCGTAATTGTCTCCGAACATCTTCTTTTGCTTGTTCAGCCATGGCATGCATCATTTCCTCTTCGTCCTCATCATCCCAATCTTCATCACCAGAGGAAGATGTGGTCGATTCGTCATCGTCATCATCATCGTCGTCATCATCATCATCATCTGCATCGTCGTCGTCAACCGCATCCACTGGAGGAGGTGGACCACCAAGGCGTTCTGTTCCGACTGGATTACCTGCCATTTTAGTTGAGAAAAATTTTTAATGGCAAACTCTTTCTGATGTGCAAGTGCTATACATGCAAAGCAATCAATAATTTACTAGTGGAGGTAGCTTCAAAATCTATAGCAAAGCAATTCATCTTACCTTCTCAGGTAGTGTCTTCAAAGTAGCCACGGAGATGTTCAAGATTCGCATAGGTCGAAATGAGGAACCCCACGAAATGGCAATGCATGAGGGTGTTTGATCGATATCGCCTTCCTATGCATTTCCGGTTTGATTTGTGATTTGAATGTGACTATAATAGAATAGAATGCATAAACATATTGCATCGGCATATGGTATTGAAAAGGCTAGACTTGTATAATAAAATATTTCGAAGAATAAATCATCCAAAATACCAATTATCAAGTTTACTCAGGGCAAGGGGCGTGGTCGGACCAAAGATTTCGAGAAAATCAGAGTCCTGTCCTATCGTCATGTAAGCATGTTCATGCATGCATTCGCTTATTCCTCTAGTTTATCATCAGAATCATCACAACTGCCGCATATGATCTTCTCTCAGTAATGTTCGCAGTCTATGTCGCTCCAACCCATTAGTAGTTTTCAACAAAATACTCCGCGTTGTATGTCCCCCTTCCACCCCAGACAAGTAGAACAGCAATACAAATCAATGTAATCAAATCCAACTTTCATAGCACAGCCAAACAACTCACAAAAGACCAAAGGAGGAACGAGAATGAGCTAAAAAATCAATACCACCTTCATGCAAGAGGGCCATTGCACATGAGCGTTGAGGATTTTGGTAAAGAAGGCCACCAACCACCACCACCACCACTAACAAACATCCATCCTTCACTTATTCCATTCCTCTACTTTTTCAACTCATTCAGTCGGGTTGAGGCTCGTCTACTTGCTGCTGGTATGGCTCTTGGCTCTCTTCATTCTTCCTTCGTCTTCACCCAACTCCACAGCCAAGACCCAGGCGGATAGTTCCCAAAAATGTAAGTTCACTCCTTTCAAAAATTGGAAACTTTACACTTCATAAAAACCAACCCCACTACTCCAACAAACACGTAGAAGATGGACGTAAAGGAGTTACTTTCCTTCAAACCAGACTCTACTCCTGGGCGAGAGTTATCTTCTGGTGGTGGCCTCCTCCCTCCTAATTCCTCTCAGAGTAGGGGTGGTCCTGGAGAACGTGGACGTAAAAGGATTGCAGTCCGGGAAGAGGGGGGAATACTCAAGAAACTAACGTTAACCCCTGCCATAGCAGATTCCTCTGGTAGCAGTAAAACTAAAGGTGGAGGTTCACTAAGGCATGGTGGTGGTGATGAGGGGGCCGTAGGGGGGTTGGAAATATCCGAGGAGGAGCGGCTTCGTATTATTCAGCTCGTAGAAGATGTGGACGAGGTAATAGTCAAAAATTTGAACGCGTTTGGTTGAGAATTGAGGGAGATATCGAATTTCAAAGTAATTTTTATAATTTACGTTTCTTTCTTTCATTAAGGTGACGCCATTGGATGAGACGGTGCTCAAGAGAATGATTTCAGTGCTAGAAAAGAGGATTGGACGTAATCAGGAGATGAGGATCAAGTTTCCGGATCAGGCTGAAAAGTAAGTAAGAGAATGATTTATTTCGTTAATAATTATGCTTTAAAATAGCTGCGCTTTAAGGGTGTGGAATTGATAAGGAAGGGTAGGACATTTTTGTAAGGGATAATTCTGCCTTGTGTCTAGTTCTTATGCTTGTATTTTTGTGAGACACTCAGGTCAGGGTAACCTGGCGAATTTGTTGTAATTAGTTACTGCGATAACGGTTATGTTTAGGGTTTTAGTGTCGCTGAAGCTTATCTTTAAGGGGGGACGGGATTACTTTCAAAAGTTACGTAATGAAGCGATCGGCATATAAATGGCATATGAATGGATAGCGTTGTATGACCGTTCTCTAACGATAGCGAGGTTTGATGAATGGCGACAGAGTAGCCAACGCCCAGTTTTGTCGACGAAGGTGTTGCCTCTTATGTAATGGCGGATTTGTGGGCTGGCTTTGTAACAGTGCCGTATTGTGCACTTTTTGGTAACAAATGTTTATCGTATTAAAATATTCGAAATATAACTGATAAGTGTTCTGTCTTTTCGGCAAATTTATAGTTGGTAATAAAAAATTCTCGAAAGATAACACCTCTTCGGTGTTTTCGGCATATGCTATTTATTACTAGAAACTATCGGAAGACAATTCTTTGATGTTTTTGGCAATGTGCTATTCGGTAACAGAAATTCTCGAAAGATAACGTTTAACTCTTTGATGTTTTTGGCAATGTGCTATTCGGTAACAGAAATTCTCGAAGGATAACGTTTAACTCTTTGATGTTTTCGGGAATGTGCTATTCGGTAACAGAAATTCTCGAAAGATAACGTATGGCTCTTCGATGTTTTCGACAAATTGCTAGTTGGCGATAGAAATTCTCAGAAGATAACAACTCTTTGATGTTTTCGACAAATTACTAACATTTTCGAAGGATAACGTTTAACTCTTCGATGTTTTCGACAAATTACTAACATTCTCGAAGGATAACGTTTAACTCTTCGATGTTTTCAGCAATGTGCTATTTGGTAATTGAAATTCTGGAAAGAACGTGCAACTCTTCGATGTTTTCGGCAAATTACTATTTCGTAATAGAAATCCTCGAAAGATAATATAATTGATGTCTTTTAAGCAAATTGCTAGTTGATGATAGAAATTCTCAAGATAACTCTTCAACGTTTTCGGCAAATTCCTATTCGGTAACAGGAATTCTTTAAAGATAACGTACAACTCTGATGTTTTTAGGAAAATTGCTATTCGGTAATAGAAGTTCTCGAAATATAACGTAGCCTTTCGATGTTTTTAAGCAAATTGCTAGTTGATGATAGAAATTCTCAAAAGATAACGCATAAATCTTCGACGTTTTTAGACAAAATGCTTTCGGTGATAAAAATTCTCGTTAGATAACATAACTCTTCAAGGTGTTCGGCAGATTACTATTCAGTAATAGAGGTTCTCAAAAGATAACTCTTCGATGCTTTCACCAATGTGCTATTTGGTAATACAAATTCTCTAAAGATAACGTACAACACTTCGATGTTTTTAAACAAATTTCTATTCGGCAATAAAAATTCTCGAAAGATAACGGATAATTCTTCGATGTTTACAGCAAATTGCTATTCGATAATACAAATTCTTGTAAGATATTAGATCGTTTCTTAAATTGCTAGTTGGGGGTAGAAATTCTCGAGGATAGCTGAGAGTACATGTAAAAATATTCATAATGGTAGGCGAATTATAAAACCAATAACAATATTAGCAAGTGTTCGGCATCACAAAACAAGGCAGATAGACGTAAATGAGGCAAGTATTACCATCAGATTAGTGTGTTTAGTAAATTAATTTTAACGTTAACGTCAAACTTGAAGTTCATAAGCTTTCGGCCGAAGTACTATCAGTATTGTAAAGCAATTTCTTTGGCGTCATTTCCATTTGCGGCACATTGTAAGAAACTTCAACCTGAAGTGGTCTCATGGCATTTAGATAATTGACAATACGTTGGACGTTTTAGATACCAAGACGAGAAGTCTTGTAGCCAATTCCAGCACTGTTTACCTCGATCGCATGTCGCTTTTGGTTACATTATGGTTCATCTTGTAATCGACATCTGAGAGTCAGCGACGTTTGCAATAAGGAAGCGAACTATGGCTTACTTCTTGCTTGCCGGTACTAGAAAATACATCAAAACCTTCGTAGTTACATCAAAGAGTTCCTTAACCTTACGAAATCTTCAATCGACTTTATAAAATTGTAATGTGTACTGCGTTATCGGACCAAGCCAATTTATCATTCATCAAGTTAATTGCGTTTATTTTACCTACTAATAAAGGCGTAGATCGGTTAGAGGCGTTCTTAGTGTTCCTTTCATTGTTCACATATTTGATGTACGACCACGTCGGAGTAATGAGATTCATAAAAGTATAGATCTGAAGAGAAGACGTATTCATATACCAAAGAAATTTGAGAGCGTCAACCTGACAGACTATTATACTGATTACGTTGACGATCTGCCTGAGCTTGTACCGGTTGTCAATGCTTTGCTGCTTGCTTGCGCATTGTAGCTTGATAAGTATGATAAGTTTTAAACCCGGTGAACCAATAACCCACGTATTTAACACATTGCATTATTTTACAGATTTATGGATTCAGAGCTAGAGCTGCACGAATCAGTCCAAGAACTCCACGCGTTGGCGACGGTTCCAGATCTCTATTCGTTGGCTGTGGATCTCAACCTCCTGTCTATTTTGCTTGGCTGCCTATCACACGAGAATGCTGACATATCTTGTGCTGTCCTGGACGTTATACAAGAGCTTACCGACGTTGATACAATCAATGAGGCAGAAGAGGCAACTGGAGTATTAATCGACAACCTGATTGACCTGCAAGCTATCGGTCTGTTAACTCAAAACTTGGACAGACTTGATGAATCCAATAAAGACGAGGGGGATGGCGTCCACAACACCCTTGCAATCTTCGAAAACCTGTTCGAACTTCGGTCAGAATTGTGCTCGACTGCTGGAAAAAATGTAAGCGTTATTTTTTTAAATCCAGAAATAATGTAAGCGTTCACAGGACGAGAAACCTCGTCTCTCATTTCTTTTCACGAAAAAGTTTTCGAATCCTCAAGTCAATTCTCCAACACCTTTCCCAAATCTTAGCAACTTTGTTAATAATGCACTAATTATGTTTATTAATTAGTCTATTGTTACCCCTATAGGGTCTCTTGGCGTGGTTGTTAAAAAGAATCCGTTCACGAATGCCGTTCGATGGAAACAAACTTTATGCTGGAGAGATGTTGGCCATCCTTCTACAAGACACGGTGGAAAATAGAGCAGCGCTGGGGGAGGTGGATGGCATTGACATATTGCTGCAACAATTGGCCACCTACAAAAGGCACGACCCCACCTCCAATGAGGAAGGCGAATACATGGAAAACCTGTTCAATTGCCTCTGCTCTGCTTTACTACATGGCCCGAATCGCGACAAGTTTTTGAAAGGAGAAGGCCCACAACTTATGAACTTGATGCTTAGGTGAGTTGATCTATCATCTATCACTGTACTTGTTGGTTGAGATTGAAACCCTAC
>JAQIWQ010000978.1:0-12716 GCA_034695825.1 Folsomia inoculata
AATTGTTGTACCTTGTATATGAAAATCGATCCAAATTTTTAGCAAATGTAATCTGTAATCTGCAACTGAACTTCTAATTGTGATTGATGAAGGACGTAACTGTTGTAAAATGACTGATTAATTATCTTAGCGTTTGCCATAAAAAGTGGATTTCTTTAGACCCATGGTGTTTGTTCATGGGTCGATGTTGTCGGTGGTGTCGGTATTTTTCTATGAATGACTTTGTTTCATCCAATGAAGTGAATACAGTAATTGTGTTTCTGGTTACAGATATGCAATAATCTTTAATATTTTCCTTTTTGTTCTTCTTAATTGCAGACTGAAGTAGCGAAACGACTTAATGCCATCATTGCACAGATTCTGCCATTCTTGCAACAAGAGGTAAGCTTCTTCTTACATCCTTTGACTAATTGGATTACCGTTGTTGGAGTAAGTAATTGATTTATTGGCCAATTAAGTATTTTTATTATTTATTTATTTATTGCCGTGTACTTGTTCAATGCTCCCAAACCTCCTAAAGTATAGTCTATTCGTGTAAACTACATTGTTTGTAATTGTATACACGAATCCAAATACATAAACTGCAAATATGGTAATTTTATCTTGCAAAATTTTATGCCGTCCTATTAAAAGAATTTAAAAGTAGATGGGAATTCCGGTGCCAATTTATTTTTTGTATTTGATTGTTATATTGACATTTAATTGAATGGAATCACGACTTGGTTGAAAAGCAAACACTTTTTATGGCAACTTGATACGTTTGACCAAACTTTGAACTGAATGCATGAAATGGCAACTTTTTATGTGATGATGGGGATAACAAACCCGAGTAGTTTTTTGCCTTCCAATTCTTTATGAGATTCATTAGAGGACACAAACACAATACAATGGAAGGATCTCATCTTTATAAAGTTTGTCTTTGTTGTGTTTGTTACAATCTCAATGTTTAAACAATCGGGAATGATTACGGATGACATAATGCTTCTTCATAATAACAAATTCAGTGTTCGTAATGAAACATTTGGTAATTTTATTGTTTTTCATTTTATAGCATCAACAACAAGTGGCGACTGCAGTGGAACGGGCAAAACAAGTCACAATGACCGAACTCAATGCCATTATTGGGGTGAGTAATTTCACTAATTTCTGTGTGAAATCATTGGTTATATGTACATTCATTGTCTAATGAGAAGATGTAAAATTCGTGGCTATTTATTTTGGATAAAGTATAATGTTTTCAAACTTTCTCCGGTGAAGTTCGCTGCACAGGTTATAAGAGTTGATTTCTGATACCGATTTATTATTATTTTGCAGCAGCAACAGCAAGGGCTTCAACAATTATTGGTAAGTTACATCACAATCTATTATATTCTGACGTGAAAATAGCATGTCATAAATGTAGTATGAAGGCCAATCTAAAAATCGATGTACGACCCAAATAACAATTCGATTATTGCAAACTTTTCTTGTTAATAAATGGAAATAGACATTTTCCAAAGTTTATATAAACCCAGAGTTCAAACTGATCGATTTCCTTAATATGTAACATTTAAAATTTATACGCTTTGCTCCTATTGATGACTTTATTTCATTATGGAACCAAACTCTTTTGCATTGGTATTATTATGTAAATATGCCAGCTGCATTCATTCCAATCTAAAATGTAATCACATTGCATTCTCAGCAGGACTCTTTAGTTGCAAGTTCAGTAGGGGTTTATTTCTTTCTCACATCTGCGGTACATGTCTTTTTATGCTCCGATTACAAATTAGTTGGTGCCACTGGTCCAATTCTGATTTTTATCAAGAAGGTGAAGGTATCCTTATGAAGGTATTCACTGTTCGAAAGTATCAAAAAAATCTGTCCAACTCTTTTCCTGAATTATATAATGCAACACATTTACCCAAATCATTAGACACGGTTTGCAGTTCTTAGCCCAAGAATTTTAATTTGGGAGGAAGTAAATTGGATTGATGAATGGGTCACAGTTGTGTTGGCTTAAAAATTGCTGCACTTGCCAAAAACCGATGAGCATGCATACCACTTTTTATCAATCTACATCAAATGCACTCACATCCGATCGTTTATTCAATTTACTTTTTATTACAATTACAAAGGGTTACGTGGCCCGTTTCATTCTGTTCATTTCACTTAAGTTGATTCAATTTTTATTTCATTTAAGCTGGTGATTGAGGGATGGTGATTAGTCGACCTTTTGCGCATTGAATTTCGCATTTACTATGAATAAGTCTTCTATTTGGTTGGTTGGTTGGTATCTTATTGTTAAATTTGTTCAAAATGAAATACAACCCGGGTGGACCTCCCTCGAATAAATATTGCACCATTGCCACACACAGTTTCAATTGATGGTATGCTACATAGTTATATGATTCATCATGCACAGTTTTCCATCCACTAATAACTGAATAGGATTATGTATTTCATGGAGTGGGAGCGTCATGTTGATCCCATCACAGAAAAGTAGTATAATGTAACGCTTGCGAATGCCATCCAAAGAATGGCAGTAGCAGAGTAGTAGTACGGTCTGATGGATGGATAGAAAATCATTTACTAGGAAGTTGATTAGAGCTTATTGAATTATGAGTGCGAGCGAGGGGGGAGTATTAGCGAGGAAACTGGATGAGGAATTAGTTTACTTGATTAAAGCTGAAGTGAGGAGTCATTTAGCTTGATTTGTACTAGGAACGAAATGCGACATGACACATTTCAGCCATTTGGATTTAAATGTCATCCTCTAATGAATTTTTTTTCTAAAATGTTGGACTATTTACTTATTTGCAGTTGGGTGCCGGAGCAGGTCCAGGCGGAGTTCCCCATCCAGGACCTGGGGGCATCCCTCTCGGTCACCACTTGGCACCTGGCGGACTCCCACCAATGCCTGGGGGTGCTCCACTCTTGGGATTCCCTCCAGGTGGCCTTCCACCCTCTGTATCTGGAGCTGGACCACACCCACCTCCACCAGGTCATCCTGGTGGAATACCACTTCCGCACCCGCTCTCCATCAAGTCAGAACCAAGAGATGAGCATGCAGGCAACAAGAATTCAGAAGATATGAGAAATGCAAGTGTAAGCTAGTTTAAAGAAACCTTCAAGAGACTTGGAGAAGTTGTGAAATAATGAAATAGTTGCTATTTTTAATAGAGAAACTCTCTCTCCCCAATGGAACAAAGGGAAAGGGAACGAGAACGAGAAAGGGACAGGGAAAATCGGATGAGGATGAGATCACCATCACCAGCACACGATTCTCATAAACGTCGAAAGGAAGAAATCAGCAAACAAAATGCTCACGACAGAGATAGGGAACGGGATCGCGAACGAGACCGTAATAATGGTGATGATAGCGATGGAGAAAGAAGTGACCAAGATTTGGTCGTGGATGTAAATGAGGTATAAAATGACTAACATTATTATCGTTAAGGAAGTTGCCAATTGCTTTACGTCATTGACTTCCAGGACCACGGATCACCTCGAGCCAATGGGGACACAAAAGAAGAGAACTTTGGTCCTCGCAGCTCAGAACGGCCAAGAAGTAGAAGTGGTTCCAGTTCCAATCGGTCTACTCCCTCCCTAAAAATTAAAGATGTTAGTAAAACACATGGTCTATAAAAAATCTTGTTTTATTTCAACTCTAATTTTCTCGATCTACATATTTTATTAGGGAGAAAACTCTACAACTCCCAACTCAAAGTCTGTGACTCCAACCCCAGGAATACCTGGTGGTTCAGGACCCCGTCCACCTATGCCGTACCCTTATTCTCCTGCTGCTGGAATCCGACCCGGCGACCCTGCTGTCCCTCCCGGCTACCCACCTCCAGGGACTCTCCATAATGGAGGAGGATATGCTCGCCCCATGGTATATAAACATTCTCACATTCTACAAATTCCGCTTCATAAAGCTTATTGATTTATTATCGATCCTCCAACTTAATCGGACCAGTTAGATGTTTCCCATACATACAAAGAAGTTTTATAACTAGCGTAACAATACAACACGAGATGAGCTCCTTTTCGATTTATAAAAAATTTAGTTGTAGTCTTACATGCAACCTTTAAAATTCCTTGGATTAATTGGAGGGTCCGGCAGATCACGGCACTCAGTCAACCAACGACGCGTTCGCTTTAGGCAAGCCTCCAACAACTCCAACATTTTTTTTCTGGAGTAGTTGAGTAATGGGTTTAATGAGTATTATTTACAAGGGAAAATAAAGAGCTTCATGATTGCCGGTGTTCCCTTGTTGTTGTTCGTGTATACAATTTACAATCACTATGAAATTGATGGCAACTCACTATCAGCTTCACTTACCGTGGAGAACTCGTCTTCTCCGAAAACATGTTTCCAATTTTTGAGCAGGATTTTATATTAGTTGATGCATTCTACAACATAGTTTGTAAATGTAAATTACACGATGAGATACGTTTGTTCCTGAGTGCATAAGCCTCGCAGTTTTTCCATAGTGGGCAACAAACAACCTATTGCAACGTAACATGTAATCAACTCGACATTAAATTAAGGAAGGGTTGAGATTGAAAATGTGGTGGAATTCTCCCATGAGTTTTACAAGTAAACGGAGTGAAATGCCTCCCACTGAATGGATAATATGCTTTTCAAACAGAGTAATTATAAAAACGTAAAAGCATTTCCATCAACTTTTGAGGACGAGTAATGTGCGAAATGAGCAGCTCAAAAATTATAGCGTGATTGATATTAAAAAGACAACTACTGTTTTTTACAGGTGAACTTTGACGGCCACCCTGGTGCTTCACGAGGATCTCAATTACCTCCAAATGGTAACGGATTGCCAACTTTACCTGGGGGCAAACCGTTAGTGAAAAATAACTGCTATCGGGCAATTAATTTGTAAAAAGTGTAAACAAAACTATTTACCTTTTTCTATTTTTACACAGTGCCTACTCCTTCCATGTCGCGGCTGATGGTAAAATGCAGCCTGTACCCTTTCCTCCAGACGCCCTAGTCGGACCAGGAATCCCTCGTCATGCTCGGCAAATTAATACCCTTACTCATGGAGAAGTTGTGTGCGCAGTGACGATCAGCAACCCAACAAAATATGTGTACACAGGGGGCAAAGGATGTGTAAAAGTTTGGGACATTAGCCAACCTGGCTCCAAAACTCCAGTGTCGCAACTGGACTGTCTCCAGAAAGACAATTACATACGATCTGTAAAGTTGTTACCAGATGGGAGAACATTGATTGTGGGTGGGGAAGCGAGTACGATCAGCATTTGGGATTTAGGTGGTGTTGGTCAGCCACGGATAAAAGGAGAGTTACCTTCGTCTGCACCAGCATGTTATGCGCTTGCCATTTCTCCAGACTCTAAAGTAAGATTTCTTTTACAGTAGCTCCATTGTTGTAGAATATTTTTCGAATTCGAATCGAATGCTCAAACTGATTTTTCTTTCAGGTGTGCTTCAGCTGCTGCAGTGACGGTAACATTGCCGTTTGGGATCTCCACAACCAAACCCTGGTGCGACAGTTCCAAGGCCACACCGATGGCGCAAGTTGCATAGACATTTCTGCAGATGGATGCAAACTGTGGACTGGAGGACTGGACAATACAGTCCGTTCTTGGGATCTCAGAGAAGGTCGCCAACTTCAGCAGCACGACTTTTCTTCTCAAATATTTTCCCTGGGCTACTGCCCATCGGGCGAATGGTTAGCGGTGGGAATGGAAAATTCTAACGTTGAAGTGCTTCACTGTACGAAACCTGACAAGTACCAATTACACCTGCACGACTCCTGTGTGCTCTCGCTCAAGTTTGCAGCTTGTGGCAAATGGTTTGTTTCAACTGGAAAAGATAATCTCCTCAACTCTTGGCGAACACCTTATGGCGCTTCTATTTTCCAGGTAATTGTTCAGGACAATTTATATTTTGGGCTAATTTAAACAAAACTAATGTTCTTTTCCTCTTTTCAGTCAAAAGAATCATCTTCAGTTCTTAGCTGCGATATTTCAGCGGACGACAAATACATCGTTACTGGTTCTGGGGATAAAAAGGCCACAGTCTACGAAGTTATGTATTAAGAAAGCTATGTTAAACATATAAACCACAAGACTTACCTTATACCTACCTGTTTGCTCCAGGTTGTTTTTGTTCTGTTAATTTTTTTGCAATTTGGTATCGCCATTAAGAACCAAGTTTTTGTTTATTGCGTGATTTTCCGGGCAGTTAGATATTAATTATAAATTAGTCATTGTTCTCCTCATCTGTATTGTATGTACATTGATTTCAGCCATCATCTATGGATTTATCCACTTTCCCAACTTTGTTGCATTTACGTGTTGTTATACTACCGTTTTTTAAATGGACTTGCATTTTGAGCTGTAACTTGAATTTATCTAATATTCGAATGAAACAATACTTTTTCGTAAAAGTTCAAATTAGCGAATAAGCAAAAGTAAATAAAAGAAGCATTTTGTTACTTTACTAATTTTAGTGGAAAAGTACAAGTATAGACAGACATTTGTAAATAATATATTAGAATTGAAAAAGCATACCGGGTAGTAGGATGGTAAACTTGAATATTCTGACAGGTTTTGGCTTCTTAAACAATTTCGGAATGATTGGAAGCAATTCTTTGTATTTGCACAGATCTTTCAACGTCAACGTTTGGGGTTTATACCATAATTGAGCATGATTATATAATACAATTATTACTGATTGTATTTTAATACTTGGTTTCCTGTTTCTTTTGTTAAATTAACTGATGCATTTCGGTTGTTAAATATTGAATAAATACTAGTAAAGAGTAATAAATTAAACAATTATGTTACCTAAGGTCTTAAATATATCTCATCTTGAAAAGAATGCAAGCAAAGATTAGAATAATGTTTGAAATAGACAAACTTTTATGAACTTTTTAAAATTCCGAATAATTCAATAAATAATAAATGTTACTATTTATAACAATTTGCCTTGTATTTCAATTTCACCATCATCATGCATAAATTCGACACAAATAAAACGCATTTTTCAATTACTGATAATTCTTTATTCTTTGATTCTTTGAAATCAGGACACAAACTTTTTCTTTTTTTTAAACATTCGAGTACAGCAATTTCTACTTAAATTATGAAAATCTTACGATAATAAGAAATGTATTAGAATATTAAGAACATTCTTCTTCTTTTTACTTCCTTCTTCATTAATTATAAATAATTTAGAATTCTTACGCAAAATTTAATTATACAAATATGTAGGGTACGTTTTCAAACTATATGTACCAAGTTAATTACATATAACATTGGTAAAGTGACTTATGCATTCATGAGTATCATATCATGTCCAAATTACAACAAGCTTGTAATTGCAAACCCCATCAACTTAACGCTCTTTCATTCTGTCACCTTCTGCCCATAGTTAAAATAAATGTTACCAAAAATCAGACTTGCTTTGTTTATAAATATTTCTACTGAAGGTCCCTTTAATTAAAGTTATACACGAAAAAGCTACAAGTTTCACAAATTCTGACCAGTTTTGGATTACAGATTGTCGGATTTTACAAATCTAAAATCTACTCAAATATCGCAGAGCAGTGTGGGATTTCTTTTCTTTTTCTTTTGGGTATTTTTAGCATCACACAATTTTTGTATAATTTAAAATTATTACATTGGTATAACAATTCAAGTACAAAATCTGTACAGTTTGATTATGAGGCTATATTATACATACAATGTTTTTACAAGTAAAACCTACAAGTATAAAATTTTCAGGTTGTTATAAGTTTCTTTCTCTAGCTAATAAATGACTTCGTAAACGGTAGCTTTTTTGTCCCCAGAACCGGTAACGATGTACTTATCATCTGCAGAAATGTCGCAACTTAGCACGGATGAGGATTCTTTAGACTGTGAAATAAGATATAACCAAATATTTAGTTGGCACCTACACTTCAATATTTAGTAGTTTAGACCAAAACATAAATTCCCTTGAATATATACCTGGAAAATAGAAGCGCCATAAGGTGTTCGCCAAGAGTTGAGGAGATTATCTTTTCCAGTTGAAACAAACCATTTGCCACACGCTGCAAATCTGAGAGAGAGCACACAAGAGTCGTGCAGATGTAGTTGGTATTTGTCAGGCTTGGTTGAGTGGAGAACTTCAACGTTGGAATTTTCCATTCCAACCGCTAACCATTCACCCGAGGGGCAATAGCCCAGGGAAAATATTTGGGAGGAAAAGTCATGTTGTTGAAGTTGACGACCTTCTCTGAGATCCCAAGAACGGACCGTGTTATCCAGTCCACCAGTCCACAGTTTACTTCCATCTGCAGAAATATCTATGCAACTTGCACCGTCAGTGTGACCCTGAAACTGACGCACAAGTGTTTGATTGTGGAGATCCCAAACGGCAATGTTACCGTCACTGCAGCAGCTGAAGCACACCTTGAATAAATACGGTAGCATTTTATTAGTTAAAAATCTTACAACTCATTACCTTCTCAAATTTTCTAAAGACTTACTTTCGAGTCTGGAGAAATTGCCAAGGCATAGCAAGCAGGGGCGGAAGAATTGAGTTCAGCCTTAATCCTTGGAGTGGGGCTTGCTAAATCCCAAATGGACAAATTGCTCGCTTCTCCACCCACAATGAGTGTCCTCCCATCCGGCAATAGCTTCACGGATCGAATATAATTGTCCCGTTGTAGACAGTCCAGTTGCGACACTGGAGACTTTGCACCCGGTTGGCTAATGTCCCAAACCTTTACACATCCTTTGCCCCCTGTGTACACATATTTTGTGGGGTTGCTGATCGTCACTGCGCACACTACTTCCCCATGTGCAAGCGTGTTGATTTGCCGAGCATGGCGAGGGATTCCTGGTCCGACTAGGGCATCAGGGGGAAAGGGTACAGGCTGCATTTGACCTTCTGCAGACACGTGGAAGGCGTAGGCACTGAATGGGAATACAATTAAAATAAATATAGTTGATTTCTTTTACTGAAATTCGTTGAAATTCACTCGACTCACGGTTTGCCTCCAGGAATGCCGGGTAGTCCTCCAGGTCCCAGGGCTCCCCTCATAGCGGAATGCGGATCGTATCCAACCTGCATAATATTCATCATAGACTAAATTATTTGTGATTGTCGTCATTCTGAAAACATTTCAGTTCTTACCAATGGTGGCCTCGCATAACTATTCAGAGACGGACTGATGCTGTTGTGCAGATAGGGTGGGGCAGGTCCTGGGAAAAAGAAAGGGTCTACAATAAAGTGAGGGGAAATCAAATAAGTATCGGGTTTAATTAAAAATGCTCTTCACTTTCACTACCAACATATTTTAACATCATTCAGGTCATATTTTTGTTGTACCTATTGCAGACGCCCTAGCCATGGGTTTAATGCTCGAGGAACTGGAGTGGGAACCAGAATTTGGTGTGGTCGATTTTCCCGTGGGTGTGGTCGGCTTTTCATCCTTTTTGTGGCTGGATGGAGTGCTAGAATTGGACGAGCCACCACTTCGAGGACTATAGTCAATCATCAAACCATTTTTAATTTGGGTACATATTCGACGCATAGACAAACTATAGTCAGGTTAATTAATAAATTTACCTATGAGGAGGTAAGCTGTGGTCCTTATTATTTTTCTTGTCAATTCCATTCTCCCTGGGCGAGCTTGTCCCATTCCCATTTGGGGGTGTTAGTGGTTCCTGTAAACGACAAGAAACATTTTGGTATGCGCATTCATCTTTTGCATCCATGTCAGTAAATGAAGCGAGTCCCTCAATTTCTCAATTACAACAAAAACAAGCAATTAAAATAAACGAGATTGGCCAATGCGCTGCCCAAACAAAAGGGGTGGAATTTACTTAAATAATTAGAAGAACCACTATATACTGATGCCGTGGAATGAAATGAACTAGCTGCATGCCTGCTTTAATTACTCAATAAATTATGGGACAAGTGAATGAGCCACTGAACTTGTATAAAATATTTGTAAAACCAAGCCAAGCCACCGAGAGTGGTCTGGTCTGGTCTGGTGTGGGAGTAATTAACTAACCTTTCCCTGAATACTACTTATTCAGTGTTAATTACTCTTTCACCAAACTCCAAATACCCCTCGTAGATCTAATAAAACCTGTTAAAACCTAAAAAGTAGTAAACGAAATATTTGACGATTACAAACTTTGTGTAATAAAATTACACAAAGTCAAATCATGTCTACATCATGTAACTTTTATTAAAAAGTTGGAAAACAAAAGGCTGATTTGATTAATGCTACAATACATAATCTAATCTATATAATGTCATGCTTTTTTATATTTTCCTCTCGAAATTTATACAAAGCAACCAAATCAAATTGTGGTGACTTTTACAAGAACAAGTGACTTTCAGGCAACTTGTTAAATTTATTGCAATTAACCTGCACAGTGGGAGGTGTATATACGTAGCGTAGAGTTGATTTGGTGTTTTGTTTGGTTGACTTAAAACCTCATCATTTCGTTTTTATTTATGGGTAAAAAGTGGTCAAACTGGATCATCATTTTCACTCACAAAACATTAAACATGCTTCATTATTCATCTCACAACTCGTATCACCATTTGTACTTTTGCTTGCGGTTATTAGAATGGATTGGATGTTTCGACGAGTAGCATGAATGCATGTGAAGATAATTAAGTGAAAAAACTAACCTCATTAGTATCATCGACAACCAGGTCTTGATCACTCTTCTCGCCATCACTCTGTAATTATGGGAGAAAAATGTCATCAATTTGCATAATAACGATTGTGTTTTTTACATCTACAAACAATTACAATTAGAAGATGTAAGGAGTGGTCGAATGTCGAACAAAGAGCAGTTTCAGGTTTCTTTCAATTGTCGCATTATTCAATTCAATTATTTCTACATTTTTAATCTATCTGCCTGTCTGTTTAAGATTGATTGGGTTCACAATAATTAAAACTGGTACTGACTGGTCTGGTTATTACTGTCCAATAGTAATTTATTGACAATGCAGATACTAAAAGCAATAACAATAAACATTTGTAAATGATGATGGGATGGAAAATGGTCATTTATCGCCCACCAAGAAATCTATTAATTTCTGAAATGGTTTTCTTGTTTGATTGCAATGTCCGATGCAGTTTTTGCAAAGAAATGTCAGTTTAAAAATTGGGGCTCTTGCTTGTTCGTTTTATAGCCACGACAAGATGTACATGGACACTATTAGGGTGTATTTGTCACGGTCCTTTTTGGAGTAATGCCACATCTTAAAGCAATCAGAGGGTTGGTGACCGGAAAAAAACTTTCAACTTTTTTGGCTGCATGGCTTGACTTTCTCCTTCATTTTATAGCGAAAAGGATTGATATCGCTCTTTCTCGTGATTGAAGAGGAAGGTGGAGAGAGCAACCAGACCAGACAAGAGTAGGAGAAGGCTGACCGTATAAAATGGCAAGTAGTACAGAAAGACCCATAAAAAGCCCAATTTGTTCCATGTCCAAGAGAATTTGTGAGATAGAAAAGAAAGCTGTAGAGAATAGAGTGAGTGTCCTCAACTCGGAGAAAGCAATGTCGTTGAGAGCAAAGGGCAAGGGCGGCTAGATTCTCTGACCATACGGACCACCACCACTGTCACCATGCTTTTTTTGCACAATTTATCCAGCAACCTCACAAAACAATGTCTCTGCATCTCAACTACGAAAGACGAATGTGACTATGTGCTAATAATAAAAATGCAAGTTGATTGGATTTACTTACATCATGCTTGGTGTCCTCTCTCTTAGGACGCTTTGGCTCCGAGTCTGGGCTGCTTCTTGGTCGTACCCTGTCCCGGTCACTGGGTGAAAGCGAATTTCTCTGTGAGTGATTTAAATAGAAAGGAAATTAGATTTAAAACAGGTCGTATGTATTCATAAACCCAAGCTCAATTCCATATTTCCATCGTCAAACATTTCTCAAACTAACTCTAATTTTGTCCAGTCAGCCTCGCAGCGACATGGGTGGGTTATCATCGATTACATCTCAATTTATGTAGCTTGTTTCTAGTCGTTGATTCATGCATACTGAATATTTTATGCTGTATTGTCATTGGAACTAGTAATTTCCAAAAAGATAAAATTATTGTGAAATATCTAGTATACACTACCTTTCACGCAAATGAGACATTGGCTCACAAATTAATTCTAAGCCGTCAATTTTTATCTCGCAATTTATTTTCGACCAACTCATCTTTAGTTTACAGCAACTACTACTATTAAATATATTGTTAGTTGCCTGTGGGAGATTTACAACTATTTTATGCAAGCCAGTAGATTCTTTAGATTGGATTGGATTTATCGATCACTTCCAGTCTCAATTTACGAGCTCACAGATGCATGAAATTGATAAAAAATCTTCCGGTGAATCAAATCAAAAACATGTGAAACCATCTGAACCATTCTGATCAAATCTCTTTTTGGATACAGTCTTCAACAGCAGACTGTGCTAGAAAGGAGTATATTGGATGATGCATATGCAACAAAAATTTAAATTAGTTTCTATCTCATTCATCCGTGACCAAGCAGAGAACTAAAAAAAATCTGGTGCCAGAACATACAAAAAAAATCTACTTCTGTCATATTGATCACGAAAATTGACAAAATTAGAATTTTCAGAAATTGGGAGCTAGTTTTTAAAGCATTTACACGAATGCAAACACACCCCTCCACCAAATTTTTACTTTAACGCTTCACGCCAAGTTAAC
>JAQIWQ010000979.1:0-12713 GCA_034695825.1 Folsomia inoculata
TAAGGGAGAAAGACTTTTGAAGCTGTTCTTCTAAATATTCTTGAATACTTGGGTGCAACTCTGTGTAAATTAATGCATCATTAGTGATCAACCAGCTTACAGTCTAGCGCGTAGCATTATGTCAGAAATTACTTTCAGGTATCCCTTCTTCGATACTTCCCAGAAAACTAAGATTCGTAATACACGATGTGCTCAAAAAGTCCTGAATATTTCCTAGAGTAACCCTACAAAAATCACGATTTATTAGTCAACTGTTAATAAATGACAATAGAACTGATTACTTGCGTATGCATATGTAAAAGAAAATATACCTGGTACCCACAGTATAACCACTCCTTAACTTTTTGATTGTCGTAACAATTGACATTGGAACTTTTCCATCCTCTGCATTACACAAACATTTGGCATAATTAAAACACTACAGTTAATAGCATTGCATTTCATTCATTTTGTATAGTTTAAATAATTTATGTTAGTTTTCTATTAAAGCAGTTTCATGATGAATGAAAATACTAGGCATGGATACAATCAGCAATGTTACATAATATATCCCTGAATATCTTCAGTTCAAGGATGCACCACTCATTAAACATATTAGATTCATGCACGACTATTGTAACAATCAACTGCTACATATATCCCTTTGTACATTCATTTTTGTTATTAAAAATTCAAAGAAATTACCTCCATGAAGAGAAGAATTAAATAAAAAGATGACTGTTGGTCGCCCAAGTAGCCCAGTCCAATTATTAGCAAGAAAAGCCAAGTCATTTTTGAAATTGTGAGCAAAAACGTCGGGATCAAACATCATGTAATTTTCTTCAAAGTCATAGCTCTGCACCCCAAAAACAATCAAAACCAATGATTGATTCATTGCTCCATACACATACGGCTCAGGCGACCAATACATTAATCATTTCAACACTCAAAGTATTTAAGGAATAGTACAATCGAAAACAAATTTTCAACTAAATAGCGCAAAAAAGCCATCCAAATTAATGTGCAGCTCAAACTACAATTTAAAAAACACAAGCAACTAAATCATTACAAAAAAGGAAATTGATCCAACCTAGATGACCATGTCTGAAAGTAAACACAACCAAAGGTCGTCCTAATACGTTTTGCCACGCGGATTTCAAAAAATTCAGCTCGTTTTTAAAGTTGTCAATCATAAGGTCATAATCTGATGCAATGTAAAACCGCTGCTGATCCATCAACTAAACATAAATCAAAGTATTTTTGCAATCATACATGTAAATAAAAAATGCTAAATTAAGTATACACAAGTTTGGAAAAAATGAATTGAAGTGTACATTCGATTGGGTATTGGGTGGGACATTTTGTCACAATTTTTGCATACCTGGGGAGAGAAAGCAAATATTTTGTCTTGCAATGAGTATAATTTGCTTGTGCATAAAATCCCAACATCTCTAGATTGTCTTCCAGATAATCCTAACTTTTTGTTTCTTCCTAAGATGAACATAAAATCATGTAGAACGCGTGCAATGAAAATTTGTTAAAAAACGCTACCTAAGTAAGCGTAAAGATGACTTAAAACTCGTGCCGGTTGCACTTCTATTGGTGTCACTTCCGCAATTGTCTGAACATTTATGTCAAATTGTTTCAACTTGGTCTGGATGGATTCATCTTCAGCTAAAATGACCACCTGAAAAAAATGGTTCACCATATGTCGAAAATTGCAATCTCTTTTATAATTAACGGACCTGTACAACAACATCCGGCTTTTTCTCAGAACCAAGTCGACGATTTAATGGATCCAACTCTCCAGGAGCGAGAAATCCCTTGGAAAAATTAAATTAGAATTGAATACTCATGGAATGCAAAATGATAGTGACATCAGCACTGACGCTTACTTCTTGTAATAGTTTTCCAATCATATACAGACTTTGTGCCCACATGAACGGAATACGACCAAGTGGCTCCCGGATTTGACTACCCGGATTTTTATATTCCTCGTTCACTTTTGAAGCTGGAACGGCATACAATTCGGGAACAAGTCGAAGCCCGTCTTCAGTTTTTATCAATACCTAAAGGAAATTGTCGTAGAACAAATCATTGTAGACCGACCATACGACAACTTGGAAAGATAATTTCGCATAAAATACATGCAAACATCCTTACCTCATCTAACGCTTCACTAATTGCCATTACCCCTTCAGTGTCGTTGCGAAAACATGCATCAATAATCATATAACAGAAGAATAGGGGCCATTCACATTCGATATTCTCAAACATTCGTAATTCCCATGGTTCATAGTAAAGCCTTGAAGGATCCTAATTAAAAAAAGATGATTAACTGACTGTAACTGTGACTGTTAACATATTCTTCAAAAATGTCCTTGTCCTTACTTCCTTTGGTGTTTTATAACCATCCCGAAGAAATCTTTTGTAGCCATAATGACCCTGTAATTTGGACAAAATTGTCTTGCGTGTCAATTTGATCAAATCCGGATCATCAACTGCAAAAGCTGGAAAACTAATAATGGATAGAAGCCCCCCATCCACCTCCTTCGAATTGGATTCCCTAGGAACAGCAGTGAGAACAGAAATTTGATCATCGTAATAATCCTTTGCCATTTTTTGAATCAATTTAACCTAAACAATGTAAATATCTTACCTAGGAAGCATTGACTGAAGTACGGCTTGGCACTTTTGGGCTTCATCAGCCAAAACATGAATCACAGATGCAGGACCACCCCTTGCTCCAAACAAATCTAACTCGTTCATCGCTTCTAAAGCTGCTTTAGCCATGCCAATGGAACTAGCGTTTAATTCCGGAAGTCCATGATTACTTTTGTCACCCCGTTCCCATATCCCGTAGTCCTGTCATAAATATCATTTCATTCCAACTTTTTCTTGCACAACCTTCACAAACATGTAATACCGGAACACAGTACGCAGATTCAATGTAGAACACAAGATTCTGAATAAACGCCACTTCATCCAAGGTGAATACAACTTGAAGTCCAGAAGCTGTCATTTGTGCCAGAGTTAACAGATAAAGTGAAATAGCATCTATTTGTAAATGTCCCCATTCCCCATCCCCCACAACTGCTTCACCAGTTTCAGAACTGTATTTCGCATGAACTGCATCCAAAGGAGATTGAGATGTCTTGAACTTTTCCAATTTATCCTTTTGACGCATCATTGCCATTAGCAAGCCTCGCATCAATTTTACGCAGCTCTGTAAAATAAGCAACATTGTAATTTTACATTCGCACAATCTTTTCCCCTATGTAAAACATATCCAAATTTCAATTATCTATCAACCATCACATTATTTATTCGTACCTGCTCCAATTCGTACGTCTTTGCCCTATCTTCATCCATATCTGCGTTCTTCTTGTAGGCCATGGACAGTGCCCAAACGGACATGATACTGTATACATTGTCCCGTATCCATGCATGCTTATTTGTAGGACTAGCAGGTAACAATCCTGTTACAGGATCCTGTATAGGATATTAACATTATTAATTACTGACATTTTGTTGCGCGTACATGCTTGCGCTACGTTACAATTAAGCACTCTTAACCAGTCTACCTTGTTACCTGATAACAAAGTATTGTGCGATACACGAGTCGGTGGTAGTAGTCCAACCGAACTCCAGAATTCGTTCTACTTCGCATTCTAACTTCTGAAAATTTAGCACCTAATGTCTTTTCTTGAAACTCACTGGGGGAAATCATTTCCCAAATATTGTACTTGCAAAAACTTTACTGATACTAACTTTCGCAACAAGATTACAAAATTCCCTAAAATTCCATTCACTAACATTTCCATCCACATTCACACACTGACATGATTCAATTTTAAATGACATTGATGAGGTATTGATGGGATTGAATTATTTATTCAATTCCAAATTCAACTTCCTTATTTTTGTCTGATGTGCACATTGCATTGCATTGCACGCACGAGTATACATCGTGTCTTAAAACTTCCTGCATAGTTTATATACGGTGTTTCTTCATATAATGCTCAGCCCCAAACCAAACGAAACCGACCATGAATGAGACAGATCCAGAGAGCTAAAAGATCGACTACTAATGAATACTAAAGTACTAACTAAGAACCAAACAGGTCTGACTGAACTGATGTTGAAGTGGATGGATTTCATGATGTAACTACATTTGAGACATCTGTACTTTACGTCGTATTGTCAGAAGCGCATTTATTTTTAATTAAAGGGATTGATTAAAACGGGACCGAGACAAGCCAACATCACTGCAGGATTACTTCCGCATGTTAAACAAGTAAACGCATTCTCATGTAAAACGTTGATATGTGACTTTATTTTATACTAATGAAAACTCTATATGGCACGCCATTCCACTATTATTCCATAGAAATAGGTATAATAAATCGGGTAATTTTGACATGGACGGTTCTGTATAACTCGATCTCGAGTTCGGCAAGGTGTCGCAAAGGAACTTAAGTATTCAACTATGTGAAATATTAACTTGATAACAATTCCAAACGATAATTAAGTAATGTTGTATCACAACAAGGTTTAACAATTTATATACTATAATTGTAAGTAGTCGATGGAACCCTTGCAATTATTGTGGAACCATCTAAATGCTGGAGATTCGTTTGTTCGTTCACTATTATTTGCTAATATTAAGTCAATTATTTAAGTCACTACATCTACAAAATTCATAATACTTAATGTCGTGCTGTAAAAGGTTAAACTTCGACCTGCGATGATGAGACACCGTTTTCATTCGGAAGACAGGCGATAGTATCATTCAAATACATTCAGACTCCAATGTAGACATTTCATACTTACCAACTATAATGCGATAATTCGATTCGACTTTTTGCTAATTTTCATTAAGGACTAGACTTCAATTCCAAGGTTCGAAGGTGGCTTTCCTTTTTTCCTTAAGATATCTTCCTGACTGAGATTCACAGCTTCCGTTCTTGTGTGCCATACGTAAACCTTGTTAAGATTTGCAAGTTAATAACGTAAATACTGCCAGCACAACATTATGACGCTAAATCAATATTAATACCTTTGTACAGTTTTCCGCCTTAACCTCCAGTTCATCCAAAGATTTAACAAAATGTTGCAAAAATATACTTTCTTGGTATCCTTTTTCAACTTCATACGCAAATTTCCAATCTGACTGTTGAAAAAATAATCCTAAATTTACAGCGAATCCAGCCATATCGATGGCAAATGGACGCTGTGGACTCCATACGGTTAACCATCCTTCTACTTTTCCCATCATGTTGATTTTAGGACGTTCCACTAATAGTCCTCCCACCAGACCCACCGGCCAAACACCAACTCCTTTGACATTTCTCATCTACAATGAATAAAATACATGCTGAATATTTAGTATATTAACTATCTAACTGCTAACGACCTACCTCATCAAATACTTCTAACGAGTACGAATTATCATCATCTACAAAGTATATAACACCCTCCGTTGACGGAGCAACATTGTCTCGAATCCATTGTAACGCAGCATTTCTTTGAATAACGCCTCGAGGCTTATTCCAACGTGGTTCCTACAAAATCCAGAGTTAAATTATATTAAAATTTACTCATAAAATAATGTTCCCACTTTAGCACGAAGTTTCCACTCTTTTGGTGTTGCAGCATTAAGGTGAGTGTACTGCATTCCAGATTTTGCCAACATTTTAGCTACTACATCCGTCTTAACTTCTGAATCTTCAACAATTATCCAGTGCAAATTTGGCACCAACATTAACGTATGTGATAACCTAAAACAAAAACGTCTCTTTTACAACAAGCACAATTCATTGACATCTCACTGACATCACCTCGTCAATTCTGCTTTTTGCACTGGTCGTGTATGTGTTGGCGTTATGGTATAAATAGTTGCAAGATTTGAAACATCATCCTGTCCAGTACGAGGACATTTCGCCAATCGTTGTTGCAGTCTTGCTACCTAAATACAATCATTATTACTAAAACAATCGAAAATACAAAGCTCCAATGTAATTACCTCAGTTTTAAGGGAAGAAATCAAATTCTCCTGACCAATTTGAGCCTCGGCAAGAAGATTATAAGCTTTGACACTATTTTCCTCCTCCACAGTCGATCTTACCGAACTGCTCCACCAAATCCCTAAACAAACAAAGACATATATTCAACAAAACTTTCAATTATAATTTATCCTTCTCCTACAAATGAAACTGACCCTTGATTCCCCAAATGAGAAAGATGAATATCAGAGTGTAGATGACGATTCGTTTGTTTTTTAGCAGTGTCATCGTCTCTTGCATCTCTATTGGTTAGAGGCCTTATTATTACAATCTCCCACAAGAACAATGATAGATTCATCCAGAATATTCTTATCCTGACCAGCTGATGACCTCTTATCGAGCATCCAAATGATGATCAATTTCCTTCAATCCCACCCATGCACTGTGAAACAGGAACTGTGAAACATTTTAATAAACTTATTAAAATCTTTAATCTTCCAACTACCACTAATAGCTTGCACTTTACTTACCCAATTAACGTTATTAAATTTGTAAACATCCAGAAAAGTAAAATACTACAAGCAAGTAATTAATTGGAATCACAAAATAAGAAGAGTCCACTCCAGTCGAGTCACCATCACCTCACCATTGTTTTCTCAGACAGATCAAATCAAATCACAAAACATCTCCAACCACTGATTATGGATGGATACTTACTTTTTTGCACTTTTCTACCTCATCTCACTTTTAGTAGCTCCTTCTATCAACAACCCACAATTTGCACCATACACCGTCACCACCTGCAAAAATTCTGTCAAAGTAAAAACTCTAGGATTTGTTGACTTCTTTTTGCAATCTGCCTCAACCTGGGCAATATAGAAGTAGGGTGAAACCTTCTCTACTTCTCTCCTGCAGCAGAGTTCAACTAAAAATATTTCAACCTGTCCTTCTCTTTTTCAACTTGACAATTTCAATGTAAATTTTCAGAATTTGGTCTCCTTCCTCTCTCATACATGCAGTGAGTGAGTGACAGGAGGAACCACCCAAACCCACACCATTATTTTGCTCCTTTTTCAATTCTGATAATTTTTACTTTACCTTATCAGTACTTGATTGTTCACGGTCTTTCTATTTTGTCAGCTATAGAACAAACAATAGTGCAAGTAAGTTTAGCTTCAATTGTTTGTTACATACGATAAAGTTGCTGACCTTTTTGTAATTGCAGTTGGATTGTACAGACTGACCTGAGGAAACTGAGGAAAAATCAAATCAGAATGACAAATTACCGAATCTCTCTCATCAATCACAATGCTGATGAGACTGTAAATAATGATCTCATTGTAGTGAAAGGATTGGTGGATAAAGAATCTGAGGATGAGGATGAAGAAGGACAGGACGATGAAGAAGGGAACGAATTTGCTGCCAACATTGTCAATCGCAACTCATTGTCAGAGTCTGATGAAGATGATAAGCCAGTTGTTGAAGATGATCCCACTCCATGTATTAAGGCTGGTTGCATTAACATTGTTCAAAAAGGACACTGGTCCAACAACATCAAAATTATGCACGTGTCATTATCAAATGTCCAAGTCGAGCTACCTTTTCAAACTGACGGAAGAGCATTCACGTTTCTAACCATTCTACAACCTGGAGCTAACAAGATTGAATTTGTTGAAAAAATCGGTGGAAAATGTGTTAAACAATTCGTGTTTAATTATCAACCTCCAACCATTAGTGGATCAGAAATCAACTACTCTGTAGTCCCAATACTCCTTCTTTGTCGGGATGAAGAACATGTGCAGTCATTCTTGGACACAACAGTTGGACAGATTGAACTGTGTATGAAAATTATTCAAGCATTCTTCAAAGAAAAACTATTTGAACATGGACTAGGAAATAAATCATTTAGTGTCGAATCTGAAGTTACCATTCTTAAATCAAACTTAACAATGGGTCAGATGTCTCGTATGAGTTCAGATAAGGTTTGGGAAAATCTCGCATTGCAAATACGGTCTTCAGATGGAGTTTGGGATCCGTCCAAGAAATACATCGGCTTTGTTCTCGAGTCTTGTTTGCGGGAGGGTGAGGGCAGTGGAGGTACTCATACTGTCATGGATAAGCTGGCTTGTGGCGGTGGTGGACTTGCTTTCATAGGATTCAATAGCTTTGGAGTGTGGCCATTGGATTATCTGTCAATCTTATGTTACGCAAATGATGGTACAAAATTGCTGGGAGCTGATTTGATTGATATTGCAGTTTTCTTGGGAAATTTAGAAAGGTATTTTGATTAATTTATACATTTATGGGATAGTTTTTTTATAGAGAGAGGATACTAATTGTGATATTTTTTTATAATCCAAAGTACTCGAGGAAGTCTGTTTTGTGCTGCAATGGGTGCTATTGCACACGAACTGGGTCATGTATTCAATCTTGGACATTCCGGACGTGGTCTCATGGGAAAAGACTTTTTTAAATTCCAAGAGTACTTTACACCAGTAAGACGGATCAAGGTCGAATGTCAAGGATGTTCTAATATGTCGGTTGGAAGGTGCGTCTCGAAGGAAAGATATCCCCAAAAGAAAATTGCCATTAGTTTAACCCATTCTAGTGCCATGATTTTGTCACACCATAGGTATGTTCTGAAGTGATTATACTTGCAGTAGGCTTCATCAGACTATTATTTATTGGTATTATGGTAATAGATGGTTCACGGGTCCTCGAGGGTTTGAAGAGGAATGGGAACGCAAAGGCCCAAGCCTTGAAAAGTACTAAAACTATACAAATAAAAATTGCCATGTAGGGAATTGTAAATTTGTTCTTTTTTGTAGGAACAAAGTTGTCTCGACTTCTCCACTCGTGGCAGTTGAAATTCGTCATCACTCGTCTGGTCTTGTAGTAAACAACATTGAATTCAGAAACAACACATGCGAACTGTCCTTATCCAAACGAGATATACCTGTCCAGGCTGGAGATGACGCTCAACTGGTTGCACAAGACTGTAAAGGGAATTTTCTGAAAACTGTAGTTTCCCGAATTAATCTACCAAATACTTTTACATCCTTAAGCTCGTAATTTTCTAAGTTCCTTAGAACACTAATGTTTTAATTCCTCCCATGTATTACTTAACTCTAAGCAAAACCTGATACAGAGCTCTGTGATATTTCTCGTCATCATGTCAAAACTATTTTTATACACATCAAATTGATGTCATCAATCTAATGTATTAAGTATTATAATGCCTGATTAATTAATCATGCAATAAACAGTGACTAACCATCACCATTCAGTTAATTGTCAAATCAAACTATTTGTAATGCACTTTCTACGGGTGACGGGTACAAAAGTATGCATGATCTGGTTACCATATCTCTTCTAAATAAATGTTTACTTGAGGGGGTTGACATTTGTGATTAAGAAGCTGAATGAAGAGCTGATAAGCTGATGCAACGACATAAAATGCAGCGTTTAAATACACAAAATCCATGAGATGTAATAATGCATGCATGGGGATTACATTTTTGCTTAACTTGAGAAATTGGCTTCTCTTTCACTCCCAATCCAGTCAGGGTCAGGGGTTACGAAACTAATTGTCAGCACTACTAAGTATAATAAACGCAATATTGTTATCCTTTACTTTGTTGTTTAATTCATGAAAGTAAGGCGAATGCAATGTAAAGCCATTCGAGTACTAGTTCAGCAGGGGACTCGTGAAAAATCAGTCCGTCTCCCTTTGGAGTACCTGTAATAGAATTTCAATGCACAGATAGCTTAGATCTCAAAATTATATCAAGGCTATAATGGTTTAAAATTCTAATTTCAATGTATTTCAGAGTAAAATTGATGTAAACATGGTGTAAGTTGGTGTAGCTATTTGGAGCTGAGTAGAGCGAAGAAATGATTAATAATATGACCTTAGGTTCAGTTACTGCAGTATGAATATCGCTGCATTGCTGCTGCAAAATCAAAGGAGAATTATGGGCTGGTTCCTCTCTATGAACCATTTCACGTTAATTCTGGTCGTTGGAATTATTGTATTTAATAATTACAACAAAACCATATTAACTCTTTATGCCTGATGGAGAGGAGAATGAAGACGGCTTGGATAAACAAGATGAAGCATTATTATTAAGTACTTGTCAAAAAAAAAACACTTATGTAACTAACTGACACATTCTATCAACCATTTGACAAGCTTAATCATTAAATTTCCTAAAACCATTTATTTTAATAGCTTGAAACAGTCATTGCATGGGTCCTACCACCATACAAAATGAATGCAACTCATGAACCAAAAGTTCTAAAAATTCGGAAAATCGGATCTGGTGTGGATTGTTGGTCGATACTGAATGAATCTCAATTGGCATTTCGGCTCCCAACGAAGGGGCTGAACCCATCTTATCCAACCACCCAAGACTATATAGGTCTTGTTATTGGATGTGGACTTATTATCATTCTTCTCTTGATAATGGCATCTCTAGCAACTATAGCTCGATCCAAATGGCACATGCTGGACATTATTATCGCATGAATCGGAACGTCCTGAAATTCCTACGCCCCCACCAATACCTCCTCCAGAATTGGAACAAATGGAAATGGTGGTGAAGAGGGTGGGGAAGGATTTTACAATAATGGAAATTATAAAAATATCAAGTAGAATAGGATGATTGCTACAATAATTGAGATTAAGTTATATGAGGAGGAGTGCTGGGTTTGACACCATAAACATTACCAATCAAGCTGGTGGTCTGGTTCCAGAAAGTTTTATACCATTCTTCATAAATTCATATAACTTGCTTCAGATTCATATGCACCCATTTATTTCCAATGTCAAACATTTCCAATTCGCTTAATTCAACATTTATTTGAGTTTTGAGAATTTACAGGTTTTACAAGAATTATTGAAAAATAGACCCACCGGGCTACAAATACTTGCATACATGGTTCTTAGCATAAAATATTAAATGTTAGCATTAGTTATTACATATGGCTGCATTCTCACAAGTTATATAAGACATGGTGTTAAAAATATTTTGCGATAGTACTATACAATACTTGTTTAATTTAGAGATTTCTGTTTTTTTGTTCTCAAATTCATTGTCTAATCCGATGCCGGAAGTGACCACAGAGTCGCTGTTTTATCTGCACTTGTAGAAAGAAAACTAAAGTCTGTTGGGTGCCATCGACCACTGATAACTTTGTCATCATGGGACGCCACCGGAACAGATGTGAGGTTCAGGGATAGGTCTCCTTGTAAATCTGTCAGCATTAGTCGGTGGTCATATCTGCCGGTGGAAAAGCAGTCATGATGATCATTGTTCATTCATTACATGGTGGCATCAGATTCGCCTTTGAGAAACCTTAAAACACTCACCCTCCTGATAGCAGATAGTATGCGTGCGGAGAGAATCGAACGGATCGCACATCTCCATTATGAGGTCGAATAACTTGGATCTGTCGATTGCCACGAATGTCATAGAATGTGATGGCCGAATCCTCATGTCCAGAAATCAACAGCCGACCCGTTGGATCAACACAGACAGAGCCCACGGGAGACTTTGCAGTGGCAGAAGTTGCGCTTGTTAATGGCGATATCATACTCACGCAACCTCTACTTCGTAAATCCCACAGTCGAATTGTTTTGTCCTGTGATCCACTTGCAAACATTGCTCCTCCCCAATTATACAAGGAAAGAATGGGTGCTGTCAACAAAAGCATGAGGGATATTAGTTACGTTACAAGCAGTAAATTCACGCATCTTTGAACTGGATATATACCGACCTGAGTGTCCCGATAAGGATTGAAAAGGTGTCCCAGTGACACAATCCGTCACATAGACCTTACAATCCCCAGCACCCCCACTGACCAAAAGGGAAGATTTATTGCTTAAATCCTCAATAAAGCAAATGTCTCGCACAGTCCCATCGTGCATGTTCAGCTCAACTTCTTGCGAGTGATTGAATTGCTCTGTTCGACTCAAATTATCGAATCGCGTCAGTTTAACGGTCTTGTCGTTACTCCCCGTCGCCAATAAGTTGCCATCGGGGGACCATCCCAAACAGTAAATTGAACCCTGAGACATGGACATCGTAAATTAAACATTCATTACAAAGTCCCGTGTGTGTGGTCGTATTCTTAATTCTTACCCGATGATGTTTATTCCTCTTGAAAAGGACAGTTGGCTGTATAGGGTTGGTATCCTTGGATAATCGTTTAGTATCTGGATACGCACAAATTCGCAATGATTTAGAATTGGAACCGACAGCGTACAAGAATCCTCGAGGATGGAATTCAGCACAACGTATCGCCTGGACATCTTCAAGTGTGGTCACTGGTACAAATCTGGGCTTGTTAACTTGGCTTCCGTCATTCTGAAATTGGCAATAAAAATCATAAGATTGGGTTTCAAGGACAAAAACTGACTTCTTTGCGATGTTGGCATAGCATGCCACACCACACCACGTAGCAAGAAATGTTAAAATGCTCATTCATACCACACACAGCGCAAAATAATAAAATGTAATGACACCTATTCTAATCGAAACATTTGATTGCAAACTCTAAAAACCATTATCGCAAAAATTACCCACCCAGTAAATACCCGACGAGTGCCTTCACCTTGTAACTAAACTAGTACAGACATTCTTTCCCATTCGACTACATTTGTTTTTGCATCTCATCTATAAAACAATTAGGTAATGTCATTCAGTCAGTCAGTGGATCGGTCGCTTG
>JAQIWQ010000980.1:0-12711 GCA_034695825.1 Folsomia inoculata
GTAAAAGTATTTCATTCAAATTTTCCCATATGGATTTTTATGTTGGCATCAATTTTTGAAGAAGCATATCCAGTTCCGCCAAAAATTTCCCGAACCTTCGTGTTTCGAACTTCTGCCATCACTTGGCTGCTATTATCCACGATTCATATTAACGGCTACAAGGGTTTTACAATCGTTTCATTAAACGCCCCACTGTCAACACATTTAATCCGAAACTACTCAGATCTTCAATGCAATACACATTCCACTGAAAAGGGGGATAAGAACGTTCCTATTTTAACCTTGCTGGATAGAGCAACATTGAGTTTCGATGGTCTCCCAGATGGTGTGGATGAAAATTGTTTTGCCATTTTATCCAAAGCGGGTTGGGAACCTGAAATTCTATTTCATTATTATTTGCCCCAGCTAATTTATTATGAGGTAGTTGAGAGTTCAGACAAATTTTTAAAGCCGGTCTATGATTTCACTTACAATTTGTTAAAGCTTAAAAATCGAATGATCCCATTAAGGAAAAATGCGGTCGTCAACTCTGGCGAGAAACGTAGTTACTTGGGAATGGCTGATACGGAAAGTGACATGTCCAGTTGTGCAAAGGTAGTTTACATGGACAGCAGTGAATGGATTCAGTCACATTTGGATTACTACAATAGGCGATATCCATTAAAAAAGTTTTATCTTAGCTACAGCCAAGGTCTTTACAGCCGTGAGTTGGCATGGGCATTTGAAACGAAACAAGAATCTAAATTACAAAAACATTTTAAACTGCTGATTGAGTCGGGCATTTATGAACATTTAAAGACATTTGGCGTCCCAATAGAGCTTTTGGGAAAATATATTGAGAATAAAACGGTCGGCTACAACAACAACAATGAGAAACTGGGTGCCAAATTGGATGGAACACTTCAAACAATATTTTATTTGCTCTTGTCTTTTGAATTGATTAGTATTCTCGCCTTTGGGTATGAAATTTTTAATTACATGAAATGTTCAATTACTTTTACTTTTCCGAATGAAGTGGTGTGCAAGTGTGGCGTCATGCAGCGATGAACTGATTCATCGCTGCTCTAATAAATAATTAATAATTTACTTTAAATGCTGGACAAATCTAAGGATCTATAGAGATTGGTTTACAATTATTTTGTCTTAAAATAGGTTAAAAAAAGTTTTTATTCATCGACAGATTTGGTTTTGACTGAGTCTGTGCACGGCCAATCCATGCTTTTCTTAGTTTAAATGCAATAATTTGTTTTAGATATATATGTTTTTACTTTGTTATGCTTGGATAAAATATTAAAGAACAGTATGGTTTTTTTGAAAATTGTTAAGTACGGATAAGCTTTCAAATCTCAACGAACGTAAATCCAATTAAAGTTACACGTCCACTATGTAGTGCTTTACCCTCAGCATTCTTTCAGTTTTGGAATGTCATACATCAGTATTACATATGCTGACTCGCGTCAAATGACAGTAGAAACTATAATAAATGTTTTATTGTATTTCGCCATCCAGTTTGGTAATTGATCCTGTGTCGAACTTCTTACTATAGTGATAACCGTAGTGGTTGTTCCACCGGTTTCTGGCATTTTAAGCTTGAGAATTTTTTTCAGATTTCAGGTCATCTCAATTTCCTCTTCGGAAATTTAAATTGTCTCAATTTCCTCTTCGGAAATTTAAATTGTCTCAATTTCCTCTTCGGAAATTGTCGCGTCGTGCTGACAACGTGTTGTGAATAAAAATATCACTTGCAGCTCAGGATCTTTATAACTATTAACTTTATTAAACTCACACCGTACATTCATACATGTTATTAATCATTGATTGAACATTAATAACAAACTAAAGATGATGATGCTATACGATAACACCCTCTGACCTATTAACATAAATTCCCCATGTATAGCCTCACCAAATCTGTTTGTCATGCAAATGTTCAACTATTTCAACAGTTCATTATTGGATCGATTGTATGTTAGAGAATAAGAGCAGGTCGTATACAAAACAGTCTCAGTAAAGGTATTCAATAATGGGATGTCATTTCTAAAAATGTCAAGGACAGCAACGACAGTAAAAATGTACTTTTATATATAAAACCCCACTATTAATTCCCCACTTGTTTTGAGTGATGGTTTATTTTAAAAGTTGGAAGGGAAATAATAATCCCTTCAATTCAATTGTTAAATTCGAACGAATAATAATGTTGATTTGAAATATCATTTATTAAAAACATTAATTTTTGAGCAAAATAGTTATAACAATTAATGGATTACCGAGGCAGTTAAGTAAAAATGTGCCGAGAATGTCAAAGGAGTGCATTGTTTAGTTTCATCAATTTTGCAATCTCGTCTTTTTCATTTTTTTGATACTTTGGATTCATTTATTGCCCAGCCAGTCTGATTATTTTTATACATTATTCAAAAGGTTTTAGTAAAACACTCCAGATACGATTAGTGTTTTATTTCATGTCCTTAAATGTGGATAGTCTAGAATTTACAGATCTAGAACAATCTCTAAATGAAAGACTCATATAATGTCCAATTCTAGTATACATGATTATCATGCATATACTGTGGTTGTACATTTTATTTGAAGAAAGTTATAATTATGTCTTTGTGGATGGAAATTACTTTAATAATTAAAGGATCAATTTCGTAACTGCATTATTATTATCTGAAATTTTCATGTTTCAATCTCACCCTATATGTTATGATGCCCCTCCCATAACCAATGTCATTGTAGTTCATTAAGACGGATTCATCCAAATCGTTTAATTGCGATCAGTGAGAACCAATTCAAATGGAAAAGGCCTTGAAGTAAATCCTTCGTGCATGGTTTGACTTGGGAGTCGCTGTCGGGGTACACTCGACAGTTTGTATCTCTTCAGAATAGACGTCATGTAGAGGAAAGTAGTGGCATGAGATAGCACCTCACCGGGGCAAATTCGGCTTCCTAGCATAGCAATAAGCAAAAAATAACGGCGTTACTGATTCCACGCCATTCCACCCCCACCCCATTCCACCCCCATCCCATCACCCCATTCCACCGCATGCCACCCCCATGCACTTTAGCTATACAATCCATGGACTTTAGCCGTAAAAACCATGGACTTTAAAATGGACAATGGGGTAATGGGGTGGGGGTGGAATGGGGTGGATTGGGGTGGATTGGGGTGATGCGGTGGGGGTGGAATGGGGTGATGGGGTGGGGTGGAATGGGGTAGGGGTGGGGGTGGAATGGGGTGGAATTAGTAACTCCGAAAAAACAATACTAAAATGAATAAACTATCTGCAAAAACTAGGTAAAATTTTACCAACTCCAAAGGGCATCAAGTAGTTTAATTTTTGAAGCTTTCCATTTTCTATAAATCGCTCTGGCCTGAAAGCCATGGGGTCATCCCACAAACTCTGGTTAAAGTATGCCGTAGGGATGTTGGCAATTAAAATTGTATCCTATTGACAATTTTTAAGCATCAGATTTCCAAATTGCAGAAGCAAATAATGATTTACCAACCTTTTTAATCAAGTGCGTTTTGTAGTTAAAATCTTGCAAAACTCTTCGCGGAACCAAATTCTGTGCAATTTTGGTGTGTCTATGTATTTCCCACATTGTTGCTTGTGTGTAAATCATTCTGCGAAACCAATGTCTTTAGCTTTATAAAATAAAAAAACGAATATTACTTTTCTTTATCTTCCAATGCAATGCTTTCATTCATTTGTCCAAATTGCTCGATTTCGTCAACTACTTTGGATTGGACATCCGGATATAAAATCATAAAAAGTAGGAACGCTTCCAAAAATGAACTATTTGTGTCAGAACCAGCTTGCACAAGGTCCATGAAGATGACAATGAAATTTTCATCTAGTTTCATTCAATAATTATTGTAGATTATTATATTAGGGCAGACGATAAACTACTCTTAACATTTGTAAATAGCTACCCGTGAAAATAGTATCCGAATTTCCTTTATCTTCTTCAGCCTTGTATAAGAAAGCTTCTACCAGATTCTCCGGTTTTAATCCTCCTTTTTTCTTTTGCTCAATAGTTTTTCGAGATTTTGAGAGCAAGTCCTATGCAAGGAAAAACATTGTTCAGTATACGCGGCATCAAAAAATGGTCCTCGTGCAAAAACTTACACGTGCAATAACGTGTCCCTCCTTGTAAAAGCCCATTTGCACATTGTGCCCAGTCGCCTCAGGAAGTAGAAACCGTACAAAGGGAAAAGCTGTAATCAGACCGGCTCCAAAACTCCCCTTAAGACCCATCTCGCGACTTTTTGCAAGTAAATTGGAAATGACTGCCATGTCTTCATCCGTACAATGACTTACAATCATTTGCCACAAGATCTTAAACACGGACAAATCAAAGAGCCCGGAAACTTTAACGACATTGTTATTCTTTGCTCTGGTCTTGTCAATTTCGGCAAATAAACTTTTCAACTCTTCATAAATGGAGGATTCCATTGAAGCGGATTTTCCAAAGCCAAAGTCTCGAAGATTTCGAATCGTCCATTGTTTAGTCTTGTCCCAGTGATGACCATCACTAAAGATAATGCCTAAATAAATAGGAATTGCCATTAATGTTTGTGTCGACTCGTATAATATTTTGTAAAAATTGGATTTGAAACACGAACCCAAATTTTTGTGAAAATTTCTATCCTGCATGCTACCAGTAGGGTCGCGTCCATTGGTTTCTGGTTTGTTGAAAATTGTGGTGATTGCCTCCGTTGATGTAACAATAACTTTAATCAAATAATTAGGATTCAAGCATTTAATGAAATGGCCCCATGATAGTAATCCGTTACGCATACCCATGGTTTTCATGCCTATCTTCAGCTGGAAAACGTCGCCGTATTTTTTAGCCAAATTATCGAAACCAAGACTAGGGGGAAATCCAGCCAGTGCCAGTTGTATCAAATTTCCCAATAGTGGAATTGGTAATGGCCCTATGAAACGATAAAAATCATTCTCGCTTCACATTCCGATTATGAAAACTAAAGAGTTTTGAATTTTCTGTAAACAACCCTACCAGAGGGGCTTCTCTTTCTCTCCAAATACACGTGAAGGTAATACCATCCCAAATATGCGAAAATCAAACAAAATACGGCTCCAATCATGGCTAATTACTGCTAATATTATTTACCATGAAAATAAGTGCATTAAATTCACACTAAATTTCATTGTAGACAAACTATAAATTGCTGATATCACTACAATACGATGAAACAAGTCCACAAAACCAAGAACTGACGATGGTGCTTCTTACCACCCTAAACTATTACTGAGCCATCAAATTAAAACACTGATAAAAAAGTAAAAACTTCCAAGACTGGTTATTTTCTTGATTTTATCAACTTTTATTACCATTCTGTAAAATTCACTTCATTTGCTCAAACTGTTTGGAGTTGGTGTATGGACAAGTTTATCCACTGATTGCTCATACATATTTACGAGTGGCGATTGTAGAAACAGGTTTTGATATGGTATACATACATACACTACCATTTATTAACACTGTGATGGTATTTTTAGTAAAAAGGTGGCATTTCTGTCTGAAAAGACAAAGTAGTTTTGCCGTGGTGCAATCCAAATGATACGCAGACTTGGAGTGTTTCATGTTTTGTGTGATGACTACCTTGAAGATGAAGATGACTCCCGATGACTACCTTGAAGACCGTATTCGCGATATTGGGGATCCGTGGATCTCTTCGCCCTTTCCCCCTCTACCTCAAGGATGGCCTCCATTGGAACACCCTGAATAATCTAGAAGTAATCAATTAAAAATTGTTGTCAAATTGTACATTTTTCAAACCAGATTTCAATGCTACGTTATGTAAGAATATAATAATATGAATATTATTATCATTACATAGGATAACATATTATATTTAATACATACATGCTTGTATGTAATTGGGTTAGCATTTATGGTGATGGCTTTGTTCAATATATAATATGTTATGACGCATACAAGAGGAAGGCATGGTGGGGTGGAGCTACTAATAGTGGCTTCGGTCTAAAAGACCGACATTTTGTAGTTTGTGAGTCAGTCGGAGTCCAACCACGGCCAAGGAATAAACTCTAGTTGTCCATAAACCCTTGAGTCCTCATTCCGCATAAGAAAGCATAGAAGGGGGACAGGGGGGATCACCAAGGACCACACCCTACAACCATAAACTGGGAGACGACCTGGAACCCGCCCTGCAGAGTTTAAGGAAGGTTTGATATCATTTCATCTAGTTGGTCCTTCGGCATAGCCAGAAGAAGGGACCAGTAAAGGTCAAGCAAAGAGTATAGGAGGCGGATACGTTGCAAGAATTGCTAGCAATATCTTGATAGATTTGATATTACTCCATGCATTCGGCTCTGAATAAGGTCGTAAGTTTATTTTAGTTCTTAGAACAATGCCAATATCAAGGTGGGGTTGGATATAAACTCGTTCTTTCTTAAATCAGTCATATACCACAACATATTATTTTATTAGTGTATTACATGAAATCTGCATACATGTCAATTTAGACGTCGTCATCATTGTTGAGTGTGGTACTAGGGGATTGTATTTGGATGAGCAAAATGCATAAGACTCGTAACAATGATTCTCTTAATCGGAATTGTTTACCAGTACTAACCCACACGATTTAGGAAACCAGTTTGTAATATTATATACTTTGCTTTGGTCTGCGTCATGGCAATCGCAATGGTAGGTTATGGAGTTTATTTCAAGTCTAGTTTTAATGGGAATAGTCAACAATGCAACAGAATATAAATGACTTCAAATTTTTAATTAATTCTAGGGATTTGTAGGCAACGTCAGAAGGAACTCTGAACGAACAATTGCCCCGATAACACTTCACATGGCTGAATGAGAACCATAAAATTCAAAGAATCAATATTACATTGAAAGTCAACCAAACGTCAAACTTTACCGCCAAATTAACCACGCAGTGCACAGCGGAATGAATACCGAAATTTAGAATTGCACTTTATTTCTAAACACGATATTCAAATCAAGCATCTTGATGCATCACTATTGGATTTCTACGACAGGTTTGGAGTCTTTCCAAAGCAAGTGATTTTCGAGCGGAATGCATCGATTTTTAGTTCATTTTGCAAAGTTTTAGGCGATGAATGCCGCAAAGCAACCCCTCTTAAATGTGCTTAAATGTTTTATATTCTTGGAAACTAAGGCTGCTTACTATATTAGAAAAGCGTTGGAGCACGTTTATAGAAAAATACACCAGAGGGTTCGTCATTCAAAAATTGAAGAAAGCGCGCTATTTCTGTTTTTATTACAAAATACAAGTGCATAAAGGTTGAGCTCGTGCTAAATCCTGCTTTAGTAGTATCATAACACTGCAGATGGAAAACATTAAAGAACTTTACCATCCATACTACAAAGATGACAATGTGGAATAAAAATTTGGAAAAAGAAAGTCTTTGCGAATGACATTTAAATATAAAGAAATTGTTGTATAGTATTAAAACAAGTCGTAGTTTTTGCTTTCGTAGCCTTTCGCAAACGAATTTTTCCAAATCAGTAATAAGTGTAGGTAATACGTTGTTACCATTACCTTCCTGGTGATTTGGAGCAGTATGTATACCCGTAATGCTACATACGATTCAGTTCTCATTCTCGTTATGACACGGAAAAGATGAAAGGGTTGCATAAAGGAGTGTGTAATACTTGTTCCTACAATCGCAATCTTTTTTAATTATTTCTGCATGATTTATACAGACGTCAACTTTATCCGGAGAGAGTCTGTATTACCACCCATGTTCCATTATATTTATTTATTACATTCTGATAAAATAAACACCGTTTGCAATAGTTGTGCCGACCACGGCCGGATACGCTTGTAAAATTTATCAGCACTTTTGATTAAGTTCTACGAATCCCATGGTGGTACATTTGTATGGAAATCCCAGATAAAAGCAATTTCGCTTCATCAGTCAAAACTAGTTATCAGTTCCAGGAATTAGTGCGAGCACCCATGCATCTGCTAGTTATTTAAGGAGCTACTTTATAAGGAGATTCTGTTTGTCGGATTGTCGAGCGAAATTAATATGAAATTTTTTGCATAATTTTATTTATCCAACTACGTTACTTTTAGATAATAACTTTTGATTCATTAAGTTTTTCTAGTTCGGTTTAAGCCCGAGCCAAGGCTTATATGATCACTATGTATGTTATCTGTCTGTCGTCGGCTTTGTCTGATTCACGATAGCTGAAAATGGAGTTATCGGACCCACTTTATTTTGCACAAATGTATTAGGTAAATACTTGAGAAACGCATTTTCGACCGTAATGTAACTTTCGCCAGTTTCTTGCATTCCGTTTGTAAATGGCTTAGTATGTCCACGTCGCAAAAATTAATTTTCGGGTACATTACGTCCATCCTGCCATGTATTTATCTCGATATAAGAGCAGCGACTTCCCATTCAATTCTTTGCCATCATCACAGTCAGGTCTCTCGAAGGAGAGGCTTCAGGAGATTTACAGAGTTTTTCTTACTTTATTGTGCCTAAAAAATGGGTGTCCTGAGTGGCCCCTACCAACCTGTTGCATACAACAAATCTCCAGACTTTTTTGACGCATATAATCATTTTGTCAAAGTGAATGCAAAGTCCTATTTGGCAGAGCTTGGCCAGATCTTTATTAAGCATCAAATCCAAGACAATTATGGCCTGATCCTGGTCCATCGACACTTTGAAATGAGTGAGAATGAGATTCTTGTCGAAACTATGGGAAGCGATAAAAGCATTGCCATACCGTGGGTAGTTGATGGTAAGAAAAGATTGACTCAATCCTCGGTATGATTTTATTTTATAAAATATCTCTTGCTGATTTAAGGCGATGAAGCTCTTCCATCTGATGCGGAATACCTCAATTCCCAAGGTTTCAATTGTACAGAACCAAATCAGCATGTTTTCCCCCAAAGTTGGGCTTTTGACAAAGAAACGGGCCTGCTACAGCCGTTTGAATATCTTGCAGCAAGTCCTTGTTGTCCACCCGCACCCGCACCAAGCGAAGCATTTATCCAGGAACTGTTTTGCAAATTGAAAGAGTGCAAATTAGAGACAGTGCTCGGCCTACGACTTTTGAATGACAGGAAGTATGCAGGAGGGTTGGAAAGCACCCCCGATGGGGTACGGGCTAATGTTGTCTGTTTCGGTATGATTGAACGAGGTAATGGCAAGTATGCTGATGCGAGTTGGTTCTTTAAAGAAAATGGGGACCAGGGTGTGGTCGTGGGTTGCTGGTATGGTTGCCTGCCAACAAAATATGGGCACGATCATCGCCATGGGGAGTCAAACTGGGATGGATAATGAAAATGGGACCAGGCTTGATAAAACGGCATTTATTTCATTGAATTAAATTTAGTAATTTGTAAAATTATTCTAAATAAGATATTGATTGTATTCTTTGTTATTCTAAAATGATTCGTTATAATGTAAGTATAAACGTATGGGTGGCTGACTGTGACTTTGTTAGAGCTGTTAAATTTGGTTTGTTGTTTATTGGATTGATCGGATGCCATGTTTAAAGCGAAAAACTCTTTATTTATCCCAAGCTTTCGAAGTATAACTTACGTCTTCTTCAGGAGAGCTGTTAAATTTGGCCCATGTAATTAAAAATTGTAAAATTTAAATCATGAACATTTTGAAAGTTGTAAAATTTTGTATGCATGGTTACCAAATTTGACTTGGGGTTTTATAACAATAATTAGATTTAATAAAAGACACTCTTTGCAATATCCAAATTTAATGAATCTTTCTAATAAATGAACTTGATCTTGTATAATTGTTAAGAATATTATACCAATCTTTATGAAAAAATTTGGTGAATGATACATTACATTTGGTGATGTTGATCAGAACCACTTTTGGATTACATGTTGCAATCATATTCAGTTCAAGTGGATATACAAGTACGCAGTTGTTTAGAGGTGGCTGATATTTGCTAATGATTCCATCACACCATGATTGGATACAAGACGAAATCAGACCACTATGAATTATACCAATATCTATGATGGAATAGCCTCAGGGGAAATGAACGATTGATTATGATCCCGGAACCGGATCTAGGTAGATCAACATTATAATACGTATGTGCCCGATCAATATCATCCACCCTGGGGTAAAAGTGTTTGGGTAGGCTATTTCATTTCCATAATCAAATCCATCTTGAATTAAATTATTTTGGACAATTTCAAGTCGTAATCAGATCAGACATTATGCTTGCCAGCTACTATATGAACGAAATAATCGATGATGATGACATGTGGATCCGGTTGAACTGTAAGACATTGACTTGGACCGAAAACCCTGAAATGTCCATTCATACAGTCATTTGGAACCCGATACAGGGAATTGACCAAAATAATGAACCATACGTGTGATAGCAATACGTATGTGATAATGTTATTGGAAGCAGAAAGGCGAACAATAAGTAAATGAGTATGCTATTCCTTCGTCATTTGGGTTGGACTGTACATGTTCAAAGAGTTGGAATTAAAGGTTATTGTTGTCGAGTATGGTAGCAAGGCTGAACAAGGGAAACATTTTCCATTGTTAAGAGGTTATTTTACTTGTACACTTAACAATCTTGAACTTGAACTTGAACTGAGGTGAAGGGAACTAAAGTCCTTTCGCCATTACCTATTTGGTAGGGTTCTACTTTGGAGAAGAATTACGATGTTAAAAACAGAATGACAAAAATAAACTGCGTTGTACCCCAATCATCATTTCAGATCGTGCATGGTGTAATAAAACCGGACCATGTAATTACACATGGGTGTGGCACTCTTGCATTCATGACACACTCTACCAACTGATCCAGTTTGGCTGTGGAATAATTCGCACACTGAAATGAATATATCCAGTCTACGACGTTTAAACTTGAAAATATAATGTAGACGATTCCACAAGCAGATCAAAAAGAGTTATTATAATGGCAGAAAATGCAAATCAGATCTGATAATAAGAGCACCAACGCCATCAGATCCACGTCATACTGCAAAAGAATGATGAAATTTGTCAGTGAGTGAACCCTTAAACAATGACCAAGTTTGCATGCAGGCAAGTAACGTCATAACGTCAACTAAGGCTGCTTAAATCAATACTTGAAGAACAATGAAATAAAATTGATACGAGAATGTATTGCTAGTGGTCACGTAAAGTAAAGGATGGAAATGTACTTATTGTTGCAGGTTAAGGTTAAGGTTGTTATTGCAGTCTATATTCTGTTCCACCATAATAATAATAGGACGGTTGTGGTCAGTAGTTGGTTGGTTGTTGTGGCAACTATTATGGTTGATAAATTATATAAACCTTAAACTCAACCTTGCTTTTGTTATGGCCATAACTAGTGGCCACTACCCTATCACTGCTAATAATGAGACTAGAAAAGTTGTACAATGTACGCATACGATGTAAGAACAAGTCCGGGTTGAAGGAATGGATTGTTGGAATATTATAAGAAGCCCCCATTGTCCATCGATTCCTCCTGTTCCATCGTAGACATGAGCGAGTGAGCACTACCTACCACTACCACTGCCAGCATAAAGGTCACTACCAACGTGCCTATATATAGCCGTCCATCAAACAATCACTTTCTGCTGTTACATTGCTGGTGAAGGAATCGGTATTTTTAAGACAGAGGTAAGCAGCTAAAGTTGCATGAATTTGCAAAAATTTGCGTTTTTCTAAATAGATTTTAGGGGCACATTTATGTGCAAAAATGTAAAGAGTTTTTAAGATGGCAATGTAGAAATGTAATTGTGGGGGTCGCGTATGCGGGGTTTCTATAAACACCCACCGTGGTCTGTAAACATTTCATATGGCACAGTGCCTACGTGTTGTTGTTGTGAGGTGTTTTTTGTATTCTTTACGTGTTTTTTACGTGTTTTAGCTGTTTTTTGCAACGCCAAAATTACAAAAGACACGTAAAACACATGGCAAAATGTGACACAAAAACATGTTTAATACAAGGAACATGCATACTCTCCACAAAAAAGGCTGTGACAGGAATCATGTCAATTATTTCCGTAATATAGTCATGTCAGGTACGGGCTGAATGCAAACGTAACTCGTATTCGAAGTAAGATTACTATAATTACATGCCGTCATTTGTTTCATGCTGTCATTTTAGTCATCGTCCTTCCCTACTAACTGGACGCTTTGTACGTGGTCCAAATTTGGTAATATGAATGCGATTACGCTATCTGTCCAGGAAATTCATTATTATCGTAATAGACTAAGTAGAAAATGCAGTTGACCACTAAACTACTAGTGTATAGTTACTATAGTGTTGTAAACATGTGGTTTCGTGAGGTTCACCCAAAGGAAAATCTGTCTTGTACATATTGTCGTTATTAATTGATGTTATTTAATTGTTTCAGATTAAAAATTTACAACCATGGGTTTGCTCATCCTCCTGCCAATGCTGGCCATCAACATCATGCTCGCCGTAAGTATTGATTGATTGATTCGTATATCCCGTGCATGGCATAATTTGTAAGAGCTAATTGTACTGGGACAAGGGCTTTGATTGTCCACGACTAATTATAAAATCATGGAATGATTGATGATATTGATTGATATTGAGGATGTTGAGGAGTCTATGAATTATTCATCTGGTAACCAAACCAAGAATGTCATCAATCTGCGGTAGTAGTAGTAGTACAAGTAGAAACAATGCCAGTCCAATCCAGAC
>JAQIWQ010000981.1:0-12699 GCA_034695825.1 Folsomia inoculata
GATCCCAAATTCATTAATGTGATTCCCAAGCCAGTGATCAAACCAGACACGATCATCTTCAGCCAACTGGCAGTATTCGACATTATGCTTAGCCCGAAAAGGCATAGTGCCAAGAAAAGAGAAAAATATGCAGGATAGTAACAGTTTAAGTTGGACCATCCATTAACCACTTCAATACGATTTCGTAATGCTGACGAGTTTCTGGATTTGATACTCCCAGCCTCTAAGCAGGGTACCTAATCAGTTGTGGTTCATGTGTGATTATTTTATACTAATTATTTTATCGAATGATGGCAATTCTTACCAAGAATGAAATATTACTAATTACTGCAGCTGTCACACAAATTATGGCAAGTGCACTTCGTGCCCCAAGTTGGCCCATCATTTCTGACCTTCCCGTCACTGTCCAGCACCCCACCACTGATATCGCAATGATACATGCACTTGCGACTGTGAATCCCACAACATGGAAGGAAATTACAAGTGCGGACGCTGCAGCAGTCGCTGCAATTTAAAAATTACAAAGCATTTTAATTTGTCAATTTTCAGTCACATTTTATTCGACTTTGGCAAGACAAAAATGAATAAGTGATCTTGAACAATTTCCACAACAGATTAGCAACAATTTAAAAAAATATTAGACCACAAGTTCACAGCCATGGCAGAGCTGGAACATACCTGCAACAATGCACGCTAGTCCAAAGAATGATGGTCCGTTTGAAGGGTCTTCCTCCTTTTCGTACTCCGCCTCCTTTTCAGAATCCTTGAATTTTAGTGTCATCCTATTAGCTTCTTTTGTAAAGTTACTGAAATTAGAATGCGATAAATGTTGATACATTACGTCTTGAATATCTTTAAAAAAATGTTATAGCGTCCATTTTCTTACTCATGTTGCTTTTCAAAATGAGCCTCCAAGCGTTCTCCATAAGTTTCGTCATGTGCATGCTCTCCTTTCTTATGCTTATCATCACCATCGCCATCAAACTGTTGATTCGAAGACCAGAATGTTTAAAACTATTGCTCATTTATTAGTGCAAAAAAGTTAATAATCAGTGTCATACAGGAACGATAACTTTGGTAATGAAAAAGGTCTTTATCCCAGCCATCCGTAATGCTTCTTCTTGAACATCCCCATCCCCTGGCTCCACCTCAAATTGTCCGTTTAGAAATTCTAATGTCTTGTTTGAAATGTGGACCCGACTGTTGGCGAAATAAATGTTGAAATAAATACTACCCGCAAAAATTATATATAAACAACGCAGCCCACCCTGGTCGTCCACTACTTTCCATTTTATTCGCCAAAGTGACATCTTTAGAATAAACATCAAATTGCCACTGACGCTGACCTAAAACGCCGGCTAAAAGAGAAATTTCCCCATCATGTAGTGATAGTGAAAGCCCTTTTACTTTATTTGTCAAAGTGCTTTATCTTTATCTTTGGAATAAACATCAAATTGCCACTGACCTAAAAGTGATCCAGTGTGGATTCCGACCCTCATATCCACTGCAGAGTTTGTTTTTTTCTGAAAAAATCTGCACAAAACAACAAAAATTTTTATTATCTAGTAGAAAGATACCTACGGAAATACAATTATGCGACAATTCTTTCCCATTGGTCAATTAATTACTTGATCGCTTCAACCACAGCTAACCCCATATGCACACAAAGCATTGCATGATCGGGGTTGTCTTCAGGGGCTCCACTGTAATTTTAGACAAAAAACGCTATAAAAATTTACGAAATTATCAAGCAGAGTAATTCTTAGAAAAGTACCATATACAATAGTAACAATCACCCAAAATTTTGATACGAACTTGCTTATGTTTCTGCATGAAAAATGGTTTTAGGAATAAATGTAAATCAATAGCGTAAGATAATGAACCTCAGATAAGCTGTCAAACGTTGAAAATAGATCATTCAGAATTTCTACCAGTTTTGAAGCCGATCCTATTGCAGCAGACATTGCCGTGAAACCAACGATATCAGCAAAGAGAATGCTTTATCAAGTTTCGAATAATTGTTGCGATTAGATTATCGTTACACGTAAGCATACAATGTTGTCCTGTACATATGTACCTCACAGGTTCATGACGATTCATATAAATCTTCTTAAAAGCCCCACCATCACCTCCCCCAGCCTTCCTTGCAGTTTCCATATCTTTAGCCATCGTATCAGCTAAATGCCTCGGGAGTACAGAAAACAATAGTCTTTTCTTTAGACAAAAAATAAACACATTCATAATGAATTTCTTCCAAAAATCACACCACATAACGAAGTGGTACTTGTTCTTTGGTTGCAGCATCCATTGCTTCCATTGCATCCAGGGACCGTCGAGTGTCCAAAAATGCTAGCCTTTGTCGTTTATCATTAAAATGAAACGCCATGATACCCAACAAGTTACTCGCTCCAAGAAGAATGATATTAGCCAACAACTTCACAATGCATTCATCATAAACATCATCCCATTATGGTAATTAGTTGTCTGATACTGATTTTGTACCTGATTCATAAACAAAGGTTGTCTTTTGCCCTTCCATGCAACAACAACCGTATGAGAAACTCCGATACAAATAGAGTACAAAAATGCGACTTGAAACCGGACAGGTAGCGTGACCCATACCAAAAATGACTCCAACATGATCCATCCCAACCCCAGACGAAGAGGTATACTGTCACCTCTTGTCAGTATGGGTACAAGGATCATTGAAGTCCATACCAGAACTGCGACAGGGGGACATAGTGAAGAACCCACCAGCTTTTTATTCGCAAACAACATTACGACAACAAGGACCCCAAGACCGCATACTCCCATTACTGCAGTGACAAAAAGAGAACTTTGGCTTTGATCTTTTTCCTTGTCCTCAACACCTTCATCTGTTGTAAGTTGTAATATAATTATAAGAACCCTTCGTAAATGCCATTACTAGGAGGGAGGATAATTCTTAGAACTACTTTACTTAATTACTTAGAAGCGACATACTAGAACCGATGAGACGACGTGATTCATCATGAAAAGTAGTTGTATTCGTCCACCACAAGAGATGCGTCAAAATTTGGAGAACTGCACTGAATGCCATTCCAACCAAGAAAGAGTGAAATTCACCTCTTTTTTCAACTATGATATGATTTAAATAAACTGATTCCACGTTCGAATCACTAAATTTTCTAGCAATTTTTAAGGGGTTCATGATAAATGCGAAATAATGCCAACATTCAATCCGAATGTCGGAAACTATTGTATCCTACTTAACTGATCCCTATTGAGGTCTGATTCTGATCATATGAGAAAATGCTATTTTGGTTTTTGGAGGAGGAACGTGACTTTCTCCAAAAGGCACAAATATCACGAAAAACTAACTAAATTATACAAATTGGTCAAATGATAACGAAGCTGGTATTTTAAGGATATTTTAAGAACTTTGGCTACCATTTCTAGTAGAAAGAAAGAAAGAAAAGGCATACGCAGCTTTGTAGAGTTTATTAATGAATAAATATTTCATTTCAGCAATTTTATGTGATACTGTAAGTCAATACACAGTTAGTTTGACATGATATTTACGATTATTATGAGTCTATAACATTCAATAAATTAAGGCATTAACAGTAGTTGGTAGTTTATCGAGGATATCTTCTTGCAGCTTTTTTAATTTTTCTATCACCTCCGGGGTTGGTGCTACAAAATATAATTATTATTATACTGATTTCATTAAAATCAAAGATTCATTGTTGATGACGGTTTTTAAAAATTAGTATTACCTAGGACTGGATGAAAATTGGAATAGCGTAGGACCGCCCGCATTGGAACTTGGATTACCAAAGAAGGTCGTTGAAGATGAATTTGGCGTACCACCGAAATTGAAAGGTCCTGGTGGTGATGATGCAGTAGCCCCAAAATTGAAATTAGGAGTTAGATTAAATTGAGTAGAAGGGGCAGATGCCGTAGACTGCTGATTTGGATTTGAAGCTAACGGATTTGGGCTGGAAAATATAACATTCATTAATTGGATGAATTTTCAACAGAAATAAATTGTTTTTAAAGATCCTTACACTACTAATGCTTGGGTAGGATTTATGCCACTGCTTCCGAAACTGAACGATGAATTTGACGAACCAGACCCAAACGCTGGGGCTGCTGTTGTGGGAGTGTTACTTCCGAATTGAAATGGTTGTTTAATTGGCTGTCCCCCAAAGGACAAGGACGGTGTAGTTACTGCAGTTGTGGGTTGCTTTTCATTGGAAGCTTTCACCGCTTTCGATGCATTATTTAGCGCTTCTAAAAATCCAGCAGGATTAGTCGCTGTAGGGGTTGGCGAAGGAGCTGTAGTTGCGGTAATCTCGTTAAGTTTCTGGGTAGGAGTATTTGATGAAGGTCCAAAATGATATGCAGGAGGGGGCTTTTTTGCAGCATCCACGTCCCCAGGACCCTCTGTTCCATCGTGTTTTCGTTTCGGAGGTGATGCAAATGTAGATGTTGGGGGTGAGCCAAACTTAAATGGTGCAGCACTTCCACTGGACAATGAGGAAGGTGTACCAGCACCAATTCCCTTAGCGCCTTGTGCCTGAGTTACTGGAGGGCTTGTATTATTCATCGCAGTGTTTCCAAATGTACCCGATCCCGATGAGCTTCCAAACGTTCCAAAACCCCCCGAGTCCCCTCCGAAGGGATTTCCGGAATTAAAGGTAGTAAAAGAACCGCTCGTGAAGGTTAAACCGGTAGCTGAATTCGTTGACGGCGTCGCTGAAAATATTGGCACGCTGGGTGGCAGAGATTTTTTTGCCAACACAGGTTGAAATGTTATATCTGTTGTTGGCTTGCTCTCAGGTTTCTTATAACCAACATCAAACTCATGAGGGCGAGGGCTTCCACAAGTTTGACAGCTAAAGTTTTCAAATTTATTTTGAGTTGGACAAACTTCACATTGCCAAAGCTCAATCGCATTCTTCTGATCTCTCATTGGTGCTTCTTCGTCGCTAGATGTAACTCCATACTTGAACGATCCTGATGAAGAATTTGAAGGTTTAGGACTTGGAAGTCCAAAAGACAATCCACATCCAGCACCTGTGCTTGTGTTCTGGACACTGGCTCCCTTCGAACTGCTTATTGGTGATATTGTAGCTTTAAAACCAAATGAAAACCCAGTAGAGTGATTTTCATTCGCTAACGTCAGTGGGGGTTTATCTTGCGCAGGTGTTCCAAACTTGAATCCAGACCCTGGAAATGGAGAGACGGATGTGGTTGTGGTAGTGGTGGACGTCGAGGTAGTTCCAAAGCCAAACTTAAACGATGGCGCAGGTGTTTCTGAGGATGGCACGTCCTTTTGTGTCTTATCTGCTACAGGATTTGGATTTCTTTCAGAGCAACACACACATGCAACAGCTGTAGCTTCGTTAAGTACCATACACGTTGGACATTCCCACCTAAAAAAATGAAAACATTACAATCACCGTAACGAATGCTAAGCAGAACATGTTCAATGTGCCACGTTGTATATTATATGAATATGTCGTACTTTGCAACAGACTTGGACGTGGAGACGGTAGTTTTTCCACTATCGATTTTATCAACTGTGGAGTTCATCCCCGGATTTTGAGTGCCACAACAAACACACTTGGTGTCAGTACATTTATTGAAAATCATGCAACTTGGACACTCCCATCTAAACATAGTCATACAGAAACACAAAAAATATTATCGTAACGTAAATAAACCATACAATTTGTATAATATTTTATGGTTTACGTACTGCTTTTCCTTAGGTGCACCCCATTGAAACGAATTTGCCTTAAAACTTTCTTGTTTAACTTTTGACACCGTGGAACTAACACCGTTTGGAATTTTATGATTACTCATCTGTGAATCTTCATTAGACTCATCCGATAATGATGAAGTGTCGCTCTCAGCCATATCTTTTTTATATCGATCGCTTCCAAGATATTTGTCAACTTCTAGTAAAGACCACGGCTTATCAAACTCGTATTCTCCATTCACAGGTCTGCACTTCGCTAACAAATCTGCCAATCTCAAAGATCCATGATTATTCTCTAATGTTGAGGATGAGGATATATCAGAAGCATTATTCATCCTTTGTTGAGCAACAGCTTGCGTCTGACTACTATTCTGTTTATTTTTATCTTCTCCAGACGTACTACCACAGAATTGTTCTGTAGTGTTTGTCCCACAGTCGACCATCTTGGGTGGAATGCTCAAACATTTCAATGACCACACTGACGCATCAGGGCGAATTCCAGAAGGTGTCTTTGGAACGAGTAACGGGCTCAATGTTTTCGGAGGTCCACAATATTTAAAACTTGATGATAAAAATGTTCCAGAAGTATTTAGCGCTGAAGACCCCATTACAACAGGTTTCACAGGTTCTATTACATAAAAGAACAATTAATACACAAAACATTCACTTATTTGTAATATTATTTCTATTTTTCCAAAATCTTACTAATCGCGTCAATGCGGACCCTGCCCGCATTGACAACAGGGGTAGACATTGATGCCAAAGTATTCATAATTTTCTGCGCCGTTGAGGACGTAGTCCCATATCCATACCCAGAAAATCCTGGCGATCCAGATTGACCTCCTCCTCCAAAAACCGAGCCAGGTCTATTCAAAGGCTCATTATCCCTTTTTGCAAAAATTACAGGAATGCTCCTCCTTGGTGCTGGGCGGTCACGACTAACGGTGTAGGGTGAAAATCTGTGTAGGCTGCTACTCGGGGTTGGACCACCAGCTCCAAGAGAAGAACGTGTATATCGCCCTCGATAAGGTCCACCACCACCACCACTGTTGAATGAACCACCCAACCCTCCCCCTACTCCTGGGGACGGTGATGGGGTAGGGGTTGACATTGATGAACTCGATCCCTGCATCGAATTCGAGTCCACAAGTTCAAGTCTCGACTTTTTATACTCCATGAAATAAATTATATTTATTTTTCTTGTAATATTTCCCCGATCTCTTTCAATTTGATTGATTAGGTTGATTTAGTAACTAAACTTTAGTTACTTTTCACTTTTACTAAAATTAAACTTGTAATAAATTAGAGGATGATCCCTTATAAAATGTTTGAAGAATCACTTTTATTTATTTACACTTTGTCACTAAAGATTAGAGATGAAGAAATGCTTCACTTTTTGATAAATGAATAATATAACACAAACTGAATTGATTAAATGCCACTGACTGCAATTTATTTCACTGGATGAATGAAATGAATGATGTAGATCGGTCTTTCGAGTAGTGTAATAGTAAAATGTATATAGCAAAATGAGGAAAAAGGAGAAGAAGCAACGTGAGTGAATGTCGGAGAGAGCTCTGCGAGTGGGAAGTTGGGATATTTTAAATCTTGCCTGGCACCAATACTTGGACCCCAGCATTTAGGCCCCCTCTTCGAAGAATTGTAGCATTCTTAGAAATTGATATCATTTTCCGATTTATGTACTCTACTTTTTCCACCACTGAACTGAACTGAATGCTACAAAAAAACGCCCTTCCATAGTCAAATAGTAGTGCAGCAAATAAGAATTTTATTGTTACAAAAAATAATGACAAAACTTAAAACGCAACCTTTTACTTACATCCTGACATGAATGTACTAAAAAGGATACCATTTAGACTAAGCAAACTCAAGTTACAGATAATTAATGAAGGTGGATTGAATTTGGAAATAAAATTACCGACTAACACGTAATTTGTAAAGCCAAGACTAGACTTATTATTAGTCGGTTGCCTGACTGACTTGACTCAAAAAAAGATTAGATATCAAACAAGTTCTTGGATAGCATCATATAACGCAGGTAAATTAATGAGGACGAGAATATTCATTGCCCACACGTCGTTTTGGAGGAGGTCCCTTATTAATATCCGCAACAAGAGATAGTGGCGTCCCATTGGAAGACTCCCCTTCGAAACTGGGTGACTGAAGGCCTTCTCGTTTTCTTACAGATAAAATTTCCGCAATGTGTTGCACTATTAAGAACAATTTAGTAATTTTAATCATCCCAGTTCATTCATACCATTAATTTAATTTTCACTAAAAAATAACATACCAATGAGGGAGATTGCTACCGTATTATCAGCACCTCTGGGAATAATAACATCCGCAAATTTCTTGGTAGGTAGACAAAATTCTTCAAAAGCAGGTTTCACAAATTTCATGTACTGAGTTAGAACAGTGTCAAGTTCTCTACCGCGTTCTTCGACGTCTCGTGTGACACGTCTTGCCAGCCTCGTATCACTGCAAAAACATATTTCATTTTTGTATTTTGTCAAAAAAATGATTCATTATTTAATAGTTATGGCTGAGGTTGGAAAGTTTTATTATAGTTTATTTGAAAAGAATTCGACTACGTCTGCAATGGAGGACAAATTAGAGGAATTTGTAGGGTGGAACAGAAGGGCAGGGGAATGTTGGGGTATCGAAGTAACATTAAAAGAACAAGAGACAAGAAACCGAGATGGTGAAGAGAACGAATTGGACTATGTACATCATAGAACTGTATATAAACAATTATTGCAATACGACCTTCATATAAAAACTGTGCATAATTTGCATTACTAATCATTAAACTCACGGGTCCGTGTCGACAAACAACTTCATATGAAAGAGATTCCGTACTTGAGGAAAGTAAAAGGCCAATATTCCCTCGAAAAGGACAACGTCAGCTGGATATACTTTCATTGACTGTCCTTCTTTCCTAGCATTTTTAATATAGTCGTAAATTGGAACTTCAGTCACTTTTCCTTCCAAGACTGACTCCAACGTTTGCACCATTAAATCAAAGTCCACGGCGTTGGGATGGTCAAAGTTGTATTGCCCTTTTATATAATAAAATTAACATTTTAAACAAAGTTAAGAAACCTAAAGTAGTGCATTTAACCAACCTTTTGCAGCTTTTTTTGCCTCATCGGGTAATAGTTCTTTGTAGAAAGAGTCTTGCGCAATACAAACGACTTTTCGCTGACTATCCAGTACATCGGCTTGACCAAGGGCTTCAATAATTTTCTGACACACTGTCGACTTCCCAGATGCCGTCCCACCCGCAACACCAATTAGAAAAGGCTTTCGAATCTCCATAATCGCGTTGTAGGGCAATGCTATCTTTATCCCGTGATGAGATTGTCTCTAAAAAAATATATAGTCAAATGCATTACAATAATGTGGATACACCAATAAATAATGAAGGACTGGACTTACAAACAATGTAAATTGACGTGCAGCGATAGGTTGAAGTATTGAACAAATTCCTCGAGTTTTACAACTGAAAAGCATTGGAATACTTCAAATCTTCCTTCCTCCTCATCTACAACTCACAACGATAAGCTATTCTTCTAATAAGTAGTTCTAATAGTTGGTGAATATCTCCAGTTTTCCCAAGGCAGACGTTAGCGTCGATGATTTTCTCTAAAAATACATAATATGACATACAGCACATATTTAAGTTAGTTTAACTTTATTTAACTTGTTTCAATGATTTACTTAGGACATAGAAAATCGAAAGAATTCTAGTATGTATAAAATGTGAATAAATGAATCAAGAATACCTTTTCCACTAGTGATGCGGTGAGTTTAACATTTATTAAAAGTACAAAGATTATAAAAACTGTGGATAAAAAATGATGATTTCTTGTGATTTTTGTGACTCGAGATGTGATGTAATAATAAATGCAGTGGATCAATGGGGGATTATATTTTCTGACTCCTTTTTCTTCTTCATATCCCGTACTACACTGTACCCACTTTACCGACTTAAATTTCGTCTCATATTTCTCATCTTGCTTATTTTATTAACTCGTCTCAGTCCATCCATGCAAGTATCAAATATCATTTAATGGATTCTCTATATTCATATTAGCCATGTCGAAACATAATGGCTCATCATCGAATGAGTTAACCCCAAACATTCTTCTTATATGCAATTCCAGATTTATTATTCTACTTTTTCAAAAACTCAATTTTGTAATTTTGATTAAAGTATTTCATGGAGTGGGTTCGATAGTTGTAGTTGGTAAAGTTGTAGTTGGGAATGATCCATTATTATTTTGCTTGTAGCAGGTACAATTTCCCCCGACGAGACATCCTTGGGCTGCAACTCCCCTAAAAACGTATTTGAACCCACACCCAATACTGCAACTGGCGTTCTTAAGGATTATCCCCCAGTTGGTTCGATTGTTTTTGGCTTGGTCACAAATGACATTATCGCTCAAATTTCCATTTCTGTTGGCCTCCACGTTCTCAAATTCAGCATAGCTACCATCTTCGATCTAAAGGGAACAAAACAGATGCATTTTTTGTAATTTCGGATAATTTGGGTGCAACTTACAGCTTTAATTTCGATAATGACGATTGCCAAAACGGCAAAAGCAACTGCAATCAGTAGATTCTTCATTGTAGCTGTAGGTGTGGGTGATGATAATTCCTTGTATTTCTCTGTATTAAACAATCTTTGGTAGTTGTATGAATTGAACTGGTTAAAAGCTTCGGTTTTATACCCAGTAAGTTCTTTGGGACAGATCCGCTTCTGACAAATCCTTGACGTATTTTATGTAATTTAGTTTTAACACATTTGCGGATGCCATAAACATAAATTAAGTATTCTTTTCATACAATTGACATGAATTGCGTAGATGTGGTTAATTCGATGTGAATTTCTTGTTCCCAGATATCATATCAGTGATGAAAAAGATGTTTAACGATCATTATATGCTTTATTTGCTGTACCCAATTCCGAGTAATTATTGGTTATTTGTGTTCTGAAAGGCTGCGACATAATATGTCGCAGACTTTCAATACATCGACATATTATGTCGATGTATTGAATCCGGAACATGCTATAATTTTATGATAAGTCGAGTGGATTGAGAGACTGGATTGAAAAGGGCTTTATTATATTGATAGCTGTTTTTTGAAGCCATGTCGCTTGTTATTCAATACGTATCACGAACGATAAGCGTGCATGTCAGAAAAAGGAATGACATATTGCACAGCAAGACAATACGTGATGTGAAACATATTATGTTCATCTTGTTTGCAATCGTCGGGTATAATCTATTTATTGACCGTCTGTACTACACATTTAGGATGGATGGATAGTATGAAAATATGAATTCAAAATATAGGTGACTGATCCGATGCCCAAATGCGGCGTAAGTAAAGCGTAATTGGATGTTCATAACAATTTAACAATGTGTCAAACTTTCGCTAATTGCATGTCGTTTAGTTATTTGTAATTTCACATTAAGACCTACAAATTGGCAATCGCGAGTATTGTATTCGAAAGACAACTTGTCGAATTTTTGCTTAATAGTCAGCGTGCATGACTTAATAAGGCAGAAGTTGATCATGAATTTATAATTGACAGTGGCTATAGACTGGCTATTTGCCAATTCTGTAGATTGAGTTTGATCCAGTTATAGTAATTGAAATGCTAATTATTTGGAGGTTTATTTCAATTTTATTAGATAATTAGATATTTGTGAGACTTTTGTACTTTTACTTGTGGTTTAATTTTAATTGGAAACTTTGCGTTGGAAATTATTGGACAATGTGTACTGTATGAAATTGAATGTGAAATTGTCTGTAAGCCAAGAAGCCACAAAAATGGCAAGGTCAATTCCTAAGAATCTGCTGCTTTGGTTAGAAATAAAAGAACTATAATTAAAGTGTACTTAGACAAAGTTTGAAACATTGTGGTGCATGTTATTGTCAAGAACCGTCAGTAATACCACAATCATTTGTCACATAATGCTGTTAATTAGTCAGTTCAGGTTTACCCATTTGATTGGTGCAGAGCAAGACAGTCCTATTTTCTAAATATTTATAGAAGTGCTGGAAAATACATTATTTGCTTGTTTGTTTGTTTGTTTGTTAGACGTTTATTAGAGTGTCGCAGAGCATCAGTTTTCACTGCTATTATTAGCGATGAATGTTTAACTTCCCGAGAATACATATACACTGTTAAATGGAAATGGTGGTAAATAACTTGGCTTTCGCAAAACGACATGAAATGAACCAAAAAATTATATGATTGCAATACATAGTAATTTTATTTCTTAAAATCTCAAATAATTATAACTTTTGAAATGCCGATTGTCAATCAAGTCGAAGAAGGAAAAAAACATTACTCAGTCCTATCCTTATCTTATGCTTCATCAGCTTCAACGAAAATTGGGAGCTGGAAGAGGTCAACGGATCGCCTGCCAGTGCTGTTGGTGGAACCGTTAGAGTTTCTGACAAAGCAGGCACATTGTCCATTTGAGCAATATCCAGATTGCGCCCCAGAACTGTTTCTCCAACAGAATTCGGCACATCTTTCGTTGACCTGGTGGTTGTTGCCATCCGTGGAACAGTTTCGGCGATGTGGCCTACGATGATTAAAGGGCCCCTAGAATGAAATGAAGGAATTTAGTTGGACCTAGAGCTCGCAATTGTCAATTTTACTCCAACATACGGCAGTAGCAATCTCCAACATGGTGGCAGCGCATACTGCGACAAGAACTGCAATAAGGATCTTGTTCATGATTAAGACTGGTATAGCTTTGTTAATAGAGAAAGTAAGTCAGTTTTAATAAAAAAAGTGAAGTGACGTTTACTGCTGGATAAGGTCCGCTTTTATATTGCACCTATTCAATATGTTTATTGAGATGCCCGACGCCATGCCAGGTGCAACCCTGGACTTTGAAGTGCTA
>JAQIWQ010000982.1:0-12697 GCA_034695825.1 Folsomia inoculata
ACTACATTTTAGACATGAATAAACCGGGTAAACGGATGTACCAAAGCATTTGGAAACACTTGACATTTTTGTTTGAACCCTGGTAAAACATTAAACCGTCATTACTGAGGCGATACCGGACAAAGTACCACTTTTAGGCATCAAATTGTGCAAATTACCACTTTGGGAGGCCACTGAAATTGTCACTGGTCAGCCCCTCTGTGATTTTCAGAATGTCAAAAACAGGAAAGAACTTGTTGACATTTTTGAATTGTACCCGTAACCCTGGACCTTTGACCCCAAGTACCACTGTCAAAGGGATAGCTCTTGGTACTGGCTGTCTAGGGATACCCCAATTAATGGGTAGTGCTATTTAAAATATGGCGACCTGTGACTTTTGACCCTGAAGGGGATGAACTACAGGGTCCATTAACGAATATGATCTGAGATAGCACCTCGGTAGTCGATTAGCGAAAACAAAATCTTAAAATGTTGAACGGTTAGAAAGTTAGAGCCAAGGGAAGGATATACAGACGGACGGACGGAGCATTTGTTCCAAAATACTTGATAAACGGCGACCTATCAAACTATCAATGTACCCAAGTCATAAACTGCCTCATCAAATATTGTTTTTATGACATGAATGGAGCAAAAGCGTAACCCTTCGTCATACATGGAGAACCCAACCAATCTGATTTGCAGTACATACGTTCGACTAACATCATCGCTATTACTTGAAAAATACCATCGTTTACATTTTATTGTTCCATGTACTGTACATTGTGTAAATCTATTGTAAATTACACCTTTCTAGAGAGCAAAGATAGAATGTATTTAGTATTTAGATTCACACCCAATATTAAATTAATACAAATCAAGCCAGTTGGAGTAATAAAGTATATTGAAACTGATCAATAACTGTTCATGGTTGACATGTCTCGACTACATATCCGTCTTTGCATATCATGTCCAAAAGGAAACACTATATAGGTACATAGATTTGATGTGTTGATGTCAGTCAACAAAGAATGTCAAATGCCTGGCCTGCGTATGTACAAAGAGAAAGCAAACAAGTCATAGACAGCTCTTTTCATCATCCACTTGTTTTCTTACATACATTCCTCTCATTGCCTCTGACCAAATTAAGCTAAACTCTTAAAAGAAAAAAAAACTAGTACACAACACTCTGAATGTGAGACAGAATGATGTGTCCTCATGTATTATGCAGTGAATAAACTGAGTGCATCACTCCATCCCATCCACTAAAAATCTTAAGATCCCTTTTCGTATGTAGTAGTGCTTCATCTCATGCATATTCCAGCAAGAAAAAAACAATATGATTCATATTACATGCAAACATGTGTATAATCATACATAATATTGCATAGTACTCTTATATTTTTAATTCTGTTGCATATAGTATAAGGTTTATGACGGTCCTAAAGCCAGAGCACTATTCCATTCCATGTAAATATATGCCCATCTAAATAACAGTTCGTCTTGTAGTGGGTAGTGTGGGTGGTGAAAGCAAGGAAAAAGCAGTGCGTCATATACACGAGTCATCTCATGTTTCCTCAAGTCTTTTCGACAAAACTGTGAAAGCTATTATTACATAGTTTTTGGTACATGTAATGAACGAGAGTAGAGGGTAGAGTTGAAGAAATTTATTTTTCTTTTCATCACCAGGAATGTAGAATGAGTTTTGTTGGAGGATGTAATTAATTGTAATGTTTCTCCAGTGTGCATTTAGGGAAAGTGAGATTGAAGAGGTAGAGGAGTAAGTGGAGACGAGTTCCGGTTTCATTCCTCCTGCCTGCCTGCCATGCTTATCCTATGCCCAGGCCCGTTCCGACGGTTGACTTTGTTGGTGTTGGTTGTGTTGTAAGTGACGTCGTTGTGAAGGATGAGACAAGTGTTGGCGTTGGTTGGCAGGACCATCTCATCAACTAATTAATCCTCAGAGTGTCTTTAACGTTTCCTAGAATGTCCAAGTCCAGGAATATCCTTCATTCTGTCTCCAATGTAGCTCCTCGTCTGTTTGTGTATGGATTAAAATTCGTTGTAAAGGGTAAAGTGAGTGGCAGCGTGAATCGATTAATGAACCATTCCATAATCTTACCGTGTCAGCAATCTAATTATATTGCCATGTTCGCTTAGCTTCCTCCTTCAAAGACAAACCCTTTTCTAGCAAGCAACCAATTTATGATAAAAGAGGACATTAAGAACACTTTGTGTACATTATTGTACCACTTTCACAACTTCTATCCACATTTCTTTAAAAAAATAAGCTCCTCTAGCCATTATAATTAGTTTCAAGTTCATAATCTCACCCTCATGGTCTCTGCATACATATTAGACACACAAACAACGTAGTAAGACGAATTTTATATTCCCTTCTCGTGAAGAGATCATGGTTTGAGATTGTCTTCCTCAAATCAGTATTTTTTATACAGAGACAGATGAACAGAAGGGCTTATATACGACTGACAGATTTAGGATGTATCAGCAGACACGCTTCACTGCATGCACAAGTAATTATTTTATTGTCAAACCAATGTTCATTTTTTCATACCTTACTTTGACCAGGTCATAAGCCAAATATATACTGAGCTAGTGATGTACTTGGTGTATCCTGGTTTCGTCGATAATTTGTTAACGTCATGTCATTAGTTGAGCATAATAAACTTTCATTCATAAGCCAGATATGTCGCAGTAATTTATTACTAAGGAATGTCCCGAGTGGAAATAGATAAAAAAATACACACAATACAATTAATTCCAGACGAAGTCTGTCCAAATCCAGACTTTAATAAAAAAGGAGTTCATTCATTCCTGATTAAATCACTGTCTTATGAAACCGGCAATCTACATCATCAATTAATTATCTTCCACAAACAAATAGAACATTTGGTGTTAGGGCTACTAGTCTGAAATGCAATAAATTCCTACAACAAACAGACTATTCACTGATTTGTTCATTGGCCCTTAGCACTGAACGAATGCATTTTATTTTTATTTTTGCAATTTCCTTGTTGCTTGTACAAAATTACTAACTCTAAAGCAAAACAAACGATTGATAAAACTTTGGTATTGTTTAAAATATTGTGGATCACAATAAACTTCACAAAACTCATAAGTGCCATGCATACACAACGTAGGAACGAAGGATACGGCTCGTTCATGTTGGGACATATAATAGAACAATTCGCGAACAATATGTCGAGTTCGTTCATGCACTTCATGTGTTCATGAATCATAAATAAAAACTAACAATTTATAATCCCAAGTGTCACTCGTTACATTTTCTATCACCAACTAAAAGAGAAAGGCATAATGCAAAGTACGGACGAATGACTATTTGCATAAGTGTGCTCTAAGCGAGCACCAAGATTGTATATAATTTTGATCGAATTCGAATAGCTCATTATTCTCTAAAATGACTAAATGCAAGTATTTAAACCATGCGACGGTAACGATTTTCGAATCTTGTTTTTTCCATCAGTCTTCGATGTAGGCTCAAAACTGGCTTTTCTTGGATTTCCTAATGCCACCAGGGTAGATCCAACTGATAAACCTACATGAACATGAATAAACAAGCTTCAAAAACTACATACACAATTCAGGCAAAGTATTTATTACCAGATTGGCCGGGAGGAGCAAACTGCTGAGACCCCGTTGGTAATGTTATCAACAGAGAAAGAACAGCGGCCCGATTTCCCTGACATGGCTCCAGAGCGATGGGACTAGGTGCGTCCTACATATATAAAATTAACATGAGGAATTGACATTTCTCTGCTAGCAAAAACTCTAATGATTCAACATACCTTTCTCCTACGACGTAAAGAGGATAGTCTTGACAATGGGTTTACTCGTCCTAACTCAATAAATACTTGTGCAAACGGTCGACTAGCCATTTCAATGATCCTTCCCATCTCAACCTGCAATTATTACCAAATCTTTATAATGAAGACTGTATGTATATTTTGACATAGAATTCTCGTTTTGTCCCCTTCAAATTCAAGCCGCAACACTATCAACAAGTATTTTAGTGCAAAAGAACGCTCCAGCCACCAACAGGTCATGGTCGAAAGATGAAGAAATGTAAACTTTTTCATCACTCTTTTCAGTGTACAGCCAATTGTTTTTTTACTGTGCCTTGTTCTCTCTAGGAGTGGATTTTAATCAATAAATATTGGCTGAAGTAATTTGGAACAACTACAATGTAGTAACATATGTAACCATTTGAGTAATATCAACGAATAAATTAAACAAAAATATAGCACAAACTATAACACCCAGTACAGATTGTGAATAGCTTTCTCTTTTACCTGTCGTCGACGGTACATATCATATTTTTGTTTGATTTTCCACAAACCCGCTGCGAGGACCAAAAGAACTAGAAAGCACCTACAATTATACAAAATACGTCTAATATAATAAATGTACAATCAATTTTAAGAGAAGTTTCAAATTAAATTAAGTCCATTCATAAACTGCATACTTACGTTGAAAAAGTTATGAAAAAGTGGAGAAGGTCTAATTTAGGAGATTGCGAGAATGATATTTGAATCCACAGGGGCGGATGGAAGTCATAAACATAAACGTAGAAAGTAGTGTTGTCTGGGGCCCCTAAACTGAAGTCATTTCTTGAAAACCGGTATTTAAAGGTGGTACAATTGTGATTTTGGATGATGAACGTTTCAGGAAGTCCAGCTAAATCCATAATTTTACACAATGTGATGTACCCTTAATAACCGTTATTTTAAAAATTACCTTTAACGTAACTAATATTCATTTTAGACATCATTGAACATGTAATTTGGAAATCTGCGTCAATGTCTTGTTTATTTGGAGTGTTTCTAAAATTAATTTTGGTGTAATATTGATCTTCTTTCTTTGAGAGGTTGAACGTAAACTGATAATCGATTTGGAGTTCATCTATTAAAAACGAGAGGAAATTAATCAAAACCACTGTTATTAGAAAATGATCATCGCTTGCGTACAGAAACAAGAACTGTTATTCGGATCACCACTGTAGTTGTTCTGAGTATCGCATCGTTTGCAGTCTGAAATTGGTACATACAACATGTTAAATAGTTGGAAGGGGAATGGATTTACCAGATCAAAAATAAGATATTGAATTGATGCAGACGACCATTAAACATAACATCATGTGCTTTGTTGGTTGATAACAAATTGTCGAGTAGAGAAAGTTCAATTTCTTTTAAACCAATATGTTGCATTTTAAGCATACCTTCACCAGTAATCCCCTTTGTCGTACAGAAACATCTTCCAGTTTCTGTGTGACATACATCGGCCTGTCCATTGCACTCACCTATTGACAGGAATCATTTGGAATAAAACTGGTATCAAATTGGTAATTGTACTCTTACAAAGACTGCATTGGCCGCCGTTGATTGCCTTCCCATAATAACGATGAATGCATTTTTCGCAATTTTCTCCTTCTGTAAAGTCTTCACATGCTTTGCAACGAAAGTTGTCATCACAAGTGCTATGTCCATTACATTGACAAGCTATACGAATGAAATGAATTGTGAAATAAAAACTCGTATGCAGAATATCGCTTGTATCGTACCTGGACAACTTGTAAAGTGCCACTTCGGTTGGGGACACTGTGACACATTAAGGTAGGCCCCAGTTGCATTAATAGCAAGCGGTCCCCTGCTAGACCCATCACCGCAGCGCCCTTTTCCAGTTCCAGAACCATCGTCGCACCACCCACAGGATGGTAGGGCCAAACATGTTTCACAAGAAGCCACTTCGTCACACACTTTAAATATTTAGAAGATTAAAAATTGAAAATGGCAAGGGGTACATAACGCATCAATTGTTAAACGCATACTTGAAACCCTTGCAGAAGGGAATTGGGAGTCTTTTGAGTAGCAGGAACTTGATAATTGAGACCAAGACATACACTCGCCGTACGGAAAAGATATGACGTAAGCATTTTTATCGACGCAATTGTTTAGACTATTACACCACATGCACCTGTAATAATTTCATAGCCATAATTCATGAGCTTAACACGTATTATTGACTTGTCATTATAAAATTATTCTGAGATAAATCTTCACTATTTACTATTTTCTTTCTTCATCCATAATAAACATAAACTATCATAATAATAATAATAACCTGTTTGTGGTACAGTTTGTGCAAGTGGAGAAATCAGCACAACTTTGATCGCAATGAGTAATTTCTTTATCTGCAACTACCGTTCCCTCAGCTGGGTTACCTAATAAAACGTTGTATTAAAACTACAAATTCCATTATTCCGAAATCTTGATGTCGACAGTTTATCTTACGATAAGTTGTGTCTTTTGTACATCGATCATCTTTTCCCCAACTGCAGCCAACTTCGGTAGAACATAATGGACAATTATGGAGATGAAACTTACATACTAAATCGTCATCTTTGCAATGATCTAGAGAAGTTACTGCCTAGAGATTTTAAGCAAAAACGTTAATCGTTCCAATATATAGATAGTATGAATGAACTGTTGTTTCAGTCTTACTTTGTGCCTCATATCCTTGCATTTTGAATATTGACAATGTCCTCCACACCACACACAGTCCGATTTACTTTGAAGGCAAGTGGAGCAAGTTGGAAAGCTCAAACAATTGTCGTCTAGTTTTTTTCCGTGTCCTCGACCACACACACCGTTGGAATCTTTTTCTTTGTCCTTTTCCTTGTCCTTCAGAGGCGACAGCCCATTCCCAACGTGTTCACAGATTTCTTTTCCTTTGTTCCAATTACATTTAACACCGTTCCTCACACTATTCGTGCACTCTTTCTGATTTGTGAAGAAACTACAACTAGTCGGATTAAAGCAGATCAAGTCGTTTTGCAGTAGCCCATTGAAACCCCCGTACAAAAAAATTTGATTTTGATAAGTAAAAGCTGAGTGTCCATATCGAGACGTATCGGCAAGTATTGTGTCGGGAGGTTTCAAGGTTGACCATGCATCACACGATATATCGTAAACTAACACTTCATTGGCAAAGCACTTCGAACCAAGGCTATATGTAGTATCGTTATGACCATTTCCGCCGAAAATAAAATACAATCCTCTATGAACAACAGCGCCATGCAGAAATCGTCCTTCTGGACCCTTTTCCAGCAAGTACCTAAAAAGTGAAAAAGGAGGCATCAATACAAGCGCAATGAAAGCTTGTATACACTTAAAAGTACATTCGTACCAAGTATGTGAGGATGGATCATACGAAAATAGTGAGCTTGCTAAATAAGCGGATGTTGAATCCTGACTAATTTGATATCCACCAAAAACATAAATCCTTTGAGTCACAGGATCCCAGTTACTTGAATGACCGAAACTTCCGCTAAATGGATACCCTTTGGTGGCAACGATATTCCAGTTTCCACTCCCTGTAATACAAACATTTAGTCACAGGGGCTCAGTCAGTGGCCGATGAACGTAATTAAAAACAAAACGTACCAAAATGGAATTCTTGTACCACATTAACGTAACCGTAGCGGGGAGAATGCCCAGAAATCACAACCATTCGACTATGCCGACTTTTGTTTCCTTTATCATTAATGACGATGGCCGTATGTCCAAAGAGACGCAGGGGACCTGTTTTAAAATATCTAGTTAGTTATGATACATATCGCTTAAAATATTATTGTCGAATGAAATTAATTCTTGAAATTAACGCACCGCACATGCTACGACGGCATTTTTCTGATCTTACGGCTATTTTAGACCACTTCTTGGACGTGAAATCAAACGACCATACCGATTTAGAAATATCTCGATTTCCAAACTTCCCACCATGCACCCCTCCATATAAATATATTTTCCCCTAGAATCATAAATTCCATTTTATAAAATTACCCATACCACGAACACATATCCGATATCCAACATCACAAATTACAACTTTACCTCATAAACAACACATGTATGACCATACAATGATGGTGGGGAACTGTCTCCTTTACTAGTAACTATCGTTTCCCACGTATTAGCTGAAATAAAATTGAAATTAGGAATATGATACGGTTTTTTAAAAAATCGGAACCCCACCTATGAAATCGTATTTAGAAATAGAAATATCATCGTTGATATCAAGACCTAGAGTACTTCCACCAAAAACCCACAAAGAATTGTTGTGAACAATGGACGCATGAGAGGCTGACCCGGTTCTGAAAATAACCAAGAGAAATGAAAAATTCAACGATTCATATTGTTTCTTCGTTCCTCTCGTTTTTGCAGGAGAAAAGGGTAAAGCTATGTCTAATAAATTATAAATATGCACATTTTTTATACCTATTTTTATACATTATTTGCAGGAGGTGCTCTTAAAACACAAGTGTACGAGTGTACGTACTTGATTAATTGGTTTGATCAAGTGACTCGAAAAGTAATGGGCAAATGGGCATCTCATTCGAGGATACTACTCTAATCTAAAAGGACATCAAACTGGCAGCAACAAGGATCAGGAACAAAAATAAGCGTGCTGCCAAACTAATTGCTGAAGGAGAAACAGCGGATACCCAAAAATGTAGTTATGTTGACGAAATCAACAAAAGATGGGACTTTGAACCAGATGGTGCAGTTGCAACAGAAATCTACGGTGATGATGACGCGGCAGGAAGAACACTCAAATTTGAAACAAAACTTATGACGAACGCCGTTGGACACGACAAAACAAGACGGGCATTACTGTTTATATCAGAATGTGAAGAGAAGTTTTTTGGAGTAATCGACAAGTTCAAGTCAAAAATGTCTGAAAGGAACAGAGTTTTATGAAATTCGAGAGCGGACGTTTGAAAAAAGTACAGTTGCAACAGTTGGATGCCAAATCTGAAGATGAAGCCATGCCTACTGCATAGAAAATTAAGAGATTCGCTAACTAGCTAACAATTATCTCATGCTTATTCCATGATTAATTGTTAAATTGTTATCTATTTTTTTAACCATCAATAAAAATATTGAAAGTGAAAAGAAACTTACCTAGGATGAGAAGATTCAGGGTATACTACTTCCCAATATCCTTCTTTTTCTTCGTGACTGCAATCATTTCCTATGAACAGTGTAGAGCGTATTTGAATGTGTTATTCCATAATATATCAACGCTATATTCGTACGTTCGAAAGCATTTATACCTCTGTAGCCTTTATTACATCTGCATTGATGTTTTTCCATATCGCATATCCCATTGTTGCTGCAATTGTTTGGACACTTCTCGATATTGCATGCCTTTCCTGAGTACTGGGCGTTACAAGTACACAATCCTTCTACGCAGACCCCATTTCCTGAATTTAAAATTCAAAACGTTATTTTAATGAACAGCACATTGATTTGTAATTAAGTGACCTCAGGCTTCAGAGTTGATGTTAAGGTTAAATACTGTCAAAATTACTGAATAAAACCAACCTGAACATTCTAATGTGCTGCTGGTACTTGGACAAGAATTACTTCTATACGTGATATTGAACCCCGTGAGGTTATAAGCAACATCTGTATAGAAATGGAGAAGGGCGTATCCGGACTTTGCAACGATCTCAGGTAACCGAAGTGCTTGGTAACTATTTTGTACTAGAATTCCACTGAAATAAATCCAATGACAAAAACAAACGTATATATAGTTAATTAGATTAGATTAGTTGACACTTGTGTGACTACCTGAACACCCCTAATAACGGTGCATAAACGCTATCTCCATCATAAATGTACATCTGCAAGCAATTAAAACGTACATACAACATCCACGACCATTGAATATCATCAACACTTACCCAATCCCACCCGCACTCTGTGGCAAACTCTTCAATTCTTAAAAAAATTGGCGAAACAGTATCGTTGACCGTTGTGGACGAAAGGAGCCAAGTGCACTTCATATTCGCAGTATAATTTCCGAGTCCATCACTAATCCATCCACTCTGACCTTGTAATCTAAGTCAAAACAATCATTATTTGTGCTACACTTATTAATACAAAAGGTGAAATCAAATATACTTGACTTTTCCATAGCAGTGCTCACAACTAGGCCCAGTGAATCCCGATTGACAAACGCATTTCATCTGCAAATTGTTACAATGTAAAAAATCATTCAACCTCATCCATATTAATTCAATAGTTCAATTCCCCCCGGGGCTATAATTTTTTCAAATCATTGTGATTCCATATTTGTTTAATCATCCATTAATGTTGGTCATAAAAAGACGATTGTTTCATACCTCAACACAATCTCCATTAACGCACTCGATAGCCGTAGCATTATTTCCCCCACATCGAACTCCTTCCACCACCAAACTAGACTTGACGATGAGGAGGACCAACAAAAAAATGTAAATCAACGACGACTTGATTGACATTCCCGTACTCTCCACCGCTAATTTAACAATACTCCCACATTTAACTTGTGATTTGCGCCGGTACTTTGATTTAAATAAAAATAAAAACTTTTGAATGAACACCATCTTGGTCAGTTGCTCTCATAAAAATCCTTCATCACTATCACTGGCCATCTCATGACTGGCGGACATTATAGACGAAATACTGCGATGGATAGTTTGACAACGGTGGAGGTGGAGGTGGAAGGGTGGAGTTGATGTTGATGTCGGAGCTTGTTGAAAACTGAAGGACGGTGTGTCATGCTATTTATTATAGTAACTGTACACTTGTAATTAATTAAGTAGAGAGGGAGAGGGAGGCAGAGAAGAGTTAGATGATTGATTGATGGATCATGAATTTATACAGGCACAATTGTTTCACAATTGATTACCAATTATTTCATTTGATTGTTCCTTTTGTTCCTGATTCTTCTCCTCTCAACCTCTGTCTCTAGTCCGAGTGTTTACGATCCTGAAAACAAAAGCAGGGTTACATTAAATTAAAGTTGATAATAACCACTGAAAAGCATAAACCATTACACACTACATTTATTATACCTAAAACAATCCTCGTCTCTAATTAATTGATGATTCCTGTGTCTTCTTTCTCCTTGTTTAAGTAGAATGTATATAAATTATTTGTTATAGATAGAATGAATAGGTGGATGATGTCAAATTCACAGAGAGAGGCACAGCTGAGTCTGTTAATTAATACATTATTGTAGAAGCACACCTCTAGGAAGGTATATAAGTAGTAGTAGTAGTAGTAGTAAATAAATAGTAAAGAGAAAAAACAGCTACCAAATCTCAACCTGTTTTATTCTTATTTAAGGTGTTTTTTTAGCATTTTAGGTAGTATTCGTTGGAATTGGTGGTGGTATGGTAGGTGGATGGGTGGATAAATAAACTAACCTGGTTGAGAGTTATTTAGTGAATGAGTGAATGGTTGAGTGAGTGAGGTTGTTCACTTTAAAATGTCACAACAATATCATCACTGGTATAAATTCACAAAGTCAACAATAATATGTATAAATAAACCCCTTTATTTATGCAGTTTACAGACACTCTGCACTACTTTGGACAATATTATGTGTATTAAACAAATATTATTAAGGATTAAACGATATTTGATTGATTTATATAGATACGAGAGGATAGGGTAGAGTTTTTGTCTTTTATCATCCAATCGTAAAATCAGCTTGGTTGGGTGGGTTGGCTATGACTAACTATGCCAAAGTTTTATAAAGTTGAACTAGATTTTTGTGGGTTAAATTTGGAGACATTTATTATTTGTTCTAGTAAAGAACTTGCAATATGGAGTGGAATAGAAGATCAAGACATTCAAGACCCGGGTAGTAGTAGTAGTTGCTTGGTTAAAAGGAAAAAGTAGGAGAAAGTCCGACTGCGCCATGGCCATCCATGCAATAAATACAGCCGCATGGGCTTCCCGGAACGGTGTGGTACTTTACTTGAGTTTTAGTGAGTGACGGAAGGACGGAAGGGTAGTAAAGGGAACCACTCACATTTTTAGAGGCAACTCTTGTTCAAGAAAATTTAACCTTGTCCATGGGGAAATAAATTGGTTTTAAAAGGAAACCATCAACAATGTGTCCATCATCATCAACATACATCCTGCATGTCTTGTTTATTATTTAGAGTCGGACGGCATCAACTTTATGAAAATGTGCGCTTTTCATATTACGAATTTAGGTTTTTCGACTTGTAAATATTTTCATGAGGAGTATGCATGGAGGTACTATGGTTGGATAGGAGGTGGGTGGGAAAGTAGGTGGGTGGGAGTGTGGGTGGATGTATGGATGGAGGAGATATGGTTTAACATAAAATTGTATAAAGAGAACACAATCTGTATTCCTGCAATGAACTTTTAAAATGGGACATTGTAAATGCAGTGGCTGGAACATTAATGTCAACTTGAGTAAATAATTGCTTGTGGAAGATAAGATAAATATTTAGGATTTGCTGTTAGACGCTACATTATTAATTGAAAAGTAATTCCTTGTAAAAATTGAGGAGGTAGCTGTTGGTCACTCGACAGTTGGTCGTTGTTCTCACCACCGTTGTCCTATCCGCACGATCAAAATTGGCCTTCACTATTTCGTAGTAGCGTCCGTCACTGGAATTTTAATTAGTTTTGCTCATATTTCATCACTTGGGTTTTAAATGTTGAAGTTTTTACGTGAGAACAAGGCAGCTGAGCTTTAAACAGCGGACGCGGATGATATCAATTGCCTTTTGACCCTTGTCAGAAAATCTTAATGCTTCAGGGTCCCATCGTAACTCTAAACGCTCCAAAATGGGGCAGTTGTGAGCAATAGC
>JAQIWQ010000983.1:0-12696 GCA_034695825.1 Folsomia inoculata
GTCGGTTCATTTGTGATTATTTATTCCATTCAAGTAAGACACTACACTCAACCGGTAACATTTTTTAGTTTATAAAAACGATTACAATAATTTTACAACGATCCGCAAACCCCCACAGGGAGACATGGAACCGTAATCTTGAATATAGTACTGCCTACCTGTCATAGGCATATATAAGTAACAACAATTAAATCATACATGATAAGGCTAACATTGGCAAATAAATAACAAAAATTAAATCATACATGATAAGGCTAACATTGGCAAATAAATAACAAAAATTAAATCATACATGATAAGGCTAACATTGGCAAATAAATAACAAAAATTAAATCATACATGACAAGCCAAACATAGGCAAACACAATGAAACAATGTAAAAACTTCGATATGGGTAAAAAGTATGGAATAATGTGAAGAATAACAAAAATATACAAGTAGGACTACATGACTGGTTTTCTTTTTAACTTGATCCTTGGTTGTTTTGGTTGAAATTGAAATGCCATTTAAATATCTTCAGTGTTGAAATGACTGGGTTAAAAATAGTAAGCCTCCTTCCAAATAAGATTAGCAAGTTTTTGGTAAGAATATGTGACCGGGATTCGAAAAGGGTCCAGACCTTCCATGGCAGTCAACAGCTCGAACTATCAACGAGTATCTACAACCCTTGGTGAACTGAAATAATGATTCAAGTGAGTATAACAAAAAAATGTATATCTAGTAAATTAAGGGAGACGACTTGTAAATTACCCGAGAAAGTGTAACAACCATAGGGAGTGGACGGGCATCAATATTTCCAACTTTCCTCCAAGTTTTGGCTAGGTGGCATGAAGTTGCAAAAGAGTAAATTTCGTAAAACGCTATTTTGGCATTAGGTTTAGACAGCGGCATATCACAAGATAAAGATATGACAATGCCTTCTTTGTGTTGAGCCAACAAAATACAAGGCTTAGGCAGTTCAAGCAGATCATTTAATCCAATTGGTAAATTGACGTCGACAGAAGACGGTGGTGGAAATGGCGGCTGGAGCCATATCAGAATATTAATCGAGGTCGTTTCGTTGCTTATCCAAAAGTATATGAATCAAATAGAAATCAACATGCTCACCAAATCCATTACGATCGTGCTTTCCGGCAGAGCCATAGCCCTCCTAACCGTCGCAGTTGTGGGATCAGTGGACTTCTCTCGAGTCCGTGGACCATTTGCAATTCCTGTGCCAGATGAAGTAACATTTTTCGAAGAACAGACAGATGAAGTGTCCGACGTTCTTCGTAGCACCCGATCCTTAACTTTTTCACGAACGCAATCTGTATCCACCTGTAAGCCCACGGTCCTGTAATACTTGATTGGTCTCGGGATGTTGCTTTGCTTCGTTTCGTTGCTCGCATAGTCCAAGGACACTTTTACAGTCATACCCATTTGTACAATCTACATCAGACATCACAATTCATACTCGTATCATAATTTACTAATCAACTAATTTTGTATACCAATGGACACTAACCTGCTTGTGTAAATGTGACACCTTTTGTTGCAATTTATCCTTGTGATTTTGCAACTGAACAATTGCACTCCTGAATTTCCCTGCTTCCGAATGTTCCAACAAGGTTTCCACAATTTTGGCATGTACCAAATCTTCAAGCTCTTTGCGAGACATTTTCTTGACGAGTTGCATAATATTTTCTTTATCTCCTGGACTCATGCTTAACATTCCAGTGAATCCTCCATTCGTTGAATTATCTTCATGTTCTCGAATCTTTTTTCGTATTGGTTGTACCGAATCATCAGAGTATGCCGTTACGTTGTCTATCATTGAAAAGGTATGACACATTAAGCAAAATTGAGTAATAATAATAATAATAATAATTATCGTATGTACTCCTACATATGAACTTAATTAGACATGGTTTGATATACAGTATCTGGTTACATGTAGAACGGAGGAGTAAGACAGGGTACGCAACTAAAATTAAAACGAGTTGTAAAAGTATACATTCGCTTACATGAATTAATTTAGAATTAATGAGGAAAAGACTATTCAATCAATAAAGGATGAAAAGTAGAAACTATTTGTACATATGCAGTGTAATGGAATAGTTAAAGTCCAAAAAGGAGGGATATCGTGAAAGTAAGTGTCAGCATGAATTAAACTACAATAAATTTCAATTAAATCATCATTACTTACCTCCGAGATGTCGCTGTTGTGTTGCACCACCCCCCTCAATCCGCACCCCCTGCCCACCCCCCATAAGTAACTTGGACACACCCCCAACCCCTTCCATTGTATGACTATTAACCATTTCCAATACCCAAAATACCAGATACTAAGAAATTGCAAACAATTTATGAATGTGAAATATAAATCCAAAATCGTATAAACTTCTTAATACACCTATTACCTCTGAACTACGTATATGCCTACCTACAAACCTACTTAAATACGAAAGAGGTTATTGAAATGAAATAATAATCAATTTTTAAATTTATATTCCGGGAAGCGCAAATTAAATATTTCAACTCTTAAAAAACAAAACATTTGTGTGTACAGCAAACGAAACGAAAGGAGACGAGGCAACAAACAACTGACTGAAAAGTAGAGTGGACCACCCGAGGCTGAAATACTCTCTTTATACATGTCATCATCATATAGGTAGACCAGTCGATCAGACACTTGCAGGCGCCATCTTTGACATCTTCGAAAAGGAGGGTAGTTGTTCCACTGTAAAAAAGGTGGTCTCGTCTCAACCTGAACTTGGTGAAGCTATCCGCAGACACTATGCAAGGACTTAATTGCAGGACAAGATGGAAATATGGACTTTCGAATAGTTTAGTTTCCATCATTTCATTGGAAACGTTGCAATGCAAAGTGGATATCCTTATTATCAGAGTCACTCATTGTCTCATTCAGATTAGCATGGCTAACTAATCAGATTCATTAACTTTGCAGATACGTAATCTACACTTTCAAGTAAACCTGCGATAATCAGAGTGAGGATGCAATGCAATGCACATCATGCTCAATTTACATTTCGTGGCAGAATTTCACATAAACTATTCTGCCTACTTGTGGCTTTCTTTGAGATATCAGCACCCTTCGTTTACTTATTCCCATCAAATGACACTTTGGTCACGTTTGGCTTTGGATTGTCTATATTGTGGCAAAAAATCTATCCATATATATTGTTATTGTTGCGCAACAGAATAAGACATGGTAATATTCGTCATTTTGGCCAGCAATAATTAATACGATGACATGAACCCCTAATACATACATGTAATTTACCTATCTCATCTAGATTACTCCTCGATATGTAGAAACTCTACAAGTCGCATTTCGTACAAAACCTGAGTTTGGTTTGTTGGATGTTGAATTTATGAATGTCGAAAAGACTGTCTGACCACTAAGCCATTTGTACAGCGATAGGATTAGGATAGGATACGTACAATCACATTCACATGGCAGTTCTGTTTCTTGGTACAAATAGTGCAACTGAAATATATTGATTGATTTTTATATAAAATGGGCGAGCATATCATAAATCATATCGATTTGGAAAACACTGACTTTCAATTGATTGTTATTAAAATGGGTGGTGCAATAACTTCCCATTTCAAGGTGCCACAGTTCCCGTTATACTTGATGCTGCCCATCGCCCTGCTCTTCTCATATGAAATGCAATACAAGTTAACAGAGTGTGTTAGTTTCTGAGACAAGAGACTTGATTTGACAGAATAGATAAATGCTATAATAATTGGACTAGTATGAGGTGACAGGATGAACTACTTCGTTTATACAAGTTATGACCGATGTAATGTAACCGTGTACAATAGTATGCAAAATGAACTGGTGATAAGAATTTTGAGAGGGTGCCTGTATGCTACCTGCAAAACCACATTATCGGACGTTGTTTAAACACATGCAAGTTTCGTTGCGTCGTATCCATTTCAATATGACTTTTCAGAACAAATCGAACTGACCTTCAGTTTGCTCGGCTCACTCGGTTGACAGCAACCAATGGTATGTTGTTTATTTTATTTATTTATTTATTGATACAGTGAGATCCCACAGCGTGGTATATTGTTGACCTTCAATTATATATGTTTGTTAATTAGTGCCAGTCGGTCTACCATATGTCTTTTGTCTGACGTATACACTGCATAAAATCCACCTGCGCTTAAAAGATGCTGTCCTTCATCTAATGTATACATAACTAACGCAAAGTATCTACTGAGCATTTATTCCACTATACTAGGGATCTGCAAATCGAATCAAGATTCAGTGTTATATAACGTTATGTTGTGATGATGATGTGTGGTTGGATTATGCCGTTGAATATGGCCATTGGACACAATTGAAAGTCTATAGTATTTTCCGCTGAAAATGGTAATTTGAGGATTTTAAATAAAGTGTCAACTTATAATATTTAATACACTTAGTTTTTCGAGTGGTACTTAAGGTAACGAATCTTCATTTGATTTACATATTAATAAGCACACTATGCTTGTTTCATAAAACCGATATGAATTTTTTATGTTTACCTAAATTTGGTTCGCACAATTTGATAACTCACTTTTAGCATAATATTGTATCAGCAAGTTATACAACTCTTTGTAAAGTTGTTGAATCATCAATTTCTTCATAATATCGGACTTGTGAATAGCACCTGCGCCCCAATTGTATAAACAGTCTTTCACCATACTGTTTAGACTCTCGTTTCATTATCATCTTCTCTGAATAGCACAAACAATTATGCATGCAATATCTAGTTTATTCTAGTTTATTCAAAAGACGACCCAAAAGATGAAATACTGCCCGTCATTCGGGGTCAAGAATATGGTTAAACTACCTGGGGCTGATCATTGAAACTGGTATTTATTGCAATTATGTCTAACACCACCACGTAAGTAACACTGCTAAACTAAACAGCTTAAATATGCTTAAAAGACGTCCTCATCCGAAATCAATGAATAGCATGTTTACTGACATCATAAGCTTTCTTAGTTTACGCATATAGTCTTGTACATATTAATGAATCCACTCAATTGACCCTTGTCTGGGTAAAGCGTCACGAAGTTGGTATAAAAATAAAACCTTATACGGAACAGTTATTCCTTTATTCACAACCCATTCGTTTATATATGAAATGACGCATACTACAAAAACAGGACATCAAATTCATGTCCTAAACTGTTTCGACACATTGTAAAAATTGTTTAGAGTAATTATCCAAGCATATTTATAGGACAATTCGTGATACGGAAGATTATACTCCTCAGGTAAAGCTTTGACACGGTCCTGGATAAAATATGACCTAAACTGGGGTAAAGTGGGAAAAAGATGATGTTGGATTTGGTAATTGAGATATCCCATCCACCAGTCCACCAGCCAGTTTGACTTGATATTTGCAGTGTGGATAAGACCATATTCAATCCAATGAGTTTGTTGATCTGTCACTGGAAGATGCGTATGCGAAAGTGCAAAATTTCCAAACATGTAGTTCGCTAGCAACCGATAAGAGAGGAGAAAGATTCACACGCTTGGGATCATAGCGTACCTATAGAATGCATTTGTTCTTAAATAAGGTGGAATAAATTAAATACGACTATTATGTCTTATATTCCACCTTAAAATACATACCAATGGATAGACATCATTGCCAGATCCATGTAATCGCCTCGTTTAATCACTACTGCGAGGACAGATGTAAAGTCGCCAAGCCCAGTACCCGATGAAACAATCCAAGGAAAGAAACAACCAAGTCTGAATTAGAATGAACGCATTCGTAAATCACGATTTCAACAACTAACTGAAAGTGTCATGTAAACATATGTACCTGCTTTTGTATGAAACAAGTACGATAGTTTTTTAAAGGTTTGGTTTGAGTCATCTTTAACAGTTATGACTCTTTAATGTCGTTACATGTTGAGATTATGATTTATATAAGTGATTGGACTTTTTGTGTTTGGGGCTGTGATTCGAATTAGTTGGGAATGTTTTGCATATAAATTATGGAAATGGGCTTGCTTAATTGGTAGTGGTGAGTGGTGATGGTGTGTTTTGTACCTCAAAATATGGCACGCATTTTTGTCGCCAACACCTTCGGGTCATTGTCAATTAGTTTTGATCATTCAGGAAATATTTGAATTGGCTCTGCCACTAAATCCACGACGAGGACAATTTGACAGCAGTTATTACTGATTTGCGACGAGATGGATTGTGGATATTATCGCAAACGCTGATGTTTTTTGAGAATGCTGTTAAATTAAGAATTCTGGAGAGTATGCTGCAAGCTGGACTATGTACTTGAATCTTGTCCGTGCTCCTTTCCTTCTGAATATGGTAGAAAAACAGTAAATAAACTAAAAGATTAGAGCTAATCTGTTGGCATGTATTGCAGCCTGTAGTTTATATCAGGTAACTAAATTCTTGTCGTTCGTTTAATTAGCGTCGAAACTGCCATTCTTTAATGCAATGCAACCCTTTTGAATGCAATATGGCTTCTTCTAATTGGTTAGTGTTTAAATTTCTCTGTACTTTGACATATTTTTTGCACCTCAACTGATGCCACATGCAATATGCCAAAGTACCGTGATGAAGATGATTTATTAACCCAATAACTGATTGCAGTATGTCATGTACAAAAAGTGTCCGACTAATTTGCTGCAAATCAGCGGATATAATCTCTTTGATGGAACATTTTTCCGCACACTTTGCAATAAAAAAGCAACCTAGAAATAGTTTAAAATTGTCACAACAGTTTCTCTGTCAAAAATTAAAAACAATCCATCCATCCTTTGCACCTGTCTCGTCTGTAATCCCTCAATCACGACTGAAATTACATTGTCCATCACTCTGTGAGTGGTATTTCAATCGATTGGAAAGCAATCCAATCACTCTTGATCATTTGATATTGGCTTTGCCTGCAGCACAGGCAGCTATGTACACACCGATGGTCAGTCAAAAAAATGAAGCACCAGATTTTTTTATATATATTTGCGTTTAGCACGCTGATACCGACATTGGTTTTTGCTAGTTGGAGGCAACACTTAAAATAAGGCATTGCCATTTTATAAACCCCACTTTAGTCTCTGGTTAGCAGAGCCTTTGACAAGATCCATAATGCTACCTAATAGGAGCTTCCTCTCAGTGTTACTATTTGCCCTGCTCCAGGTAATTTAATTCATTAAACATTTATTCCCTATTAAAAATCTTTCATTCCAGGACACAACGCCCCAAATGTCACAACCACCACCTATCCAATCCTGTAATGACCCCTTGGTGCAAGCACATGTCCAACGTTTTTCTCATTCATACTGCTTCCACACATGTGGTTTTCTTCGTGCGACCAATGTCACAAACACCACGACCCTTGGACTTTTCTTGGGAAATGGTCAACCCTTTGGAGATAGTGCAGAAGCCTATTGTCATTCTAGTGGACATTGCGTGTGTCAACCAGCCTGTCCTTTGAGTGTATGACATTTTTTTCTATTAAAACAAAGTTTACATGTCATTGTTTTCAGACCCCACGAATAGAAGCAACTCCAGACCCCGCAATCTGCCCATCCGACCCTAATGAAATCACATCAAACCCTGCAATCCAAAGTCAATGTCAACAAAGATGTGCAAATCAGTGTGGAACGAGCGGTGGTGATGCAAGGATTTGCAAAGAAGTGACGCTATTGGGAGTAAATGCAGATACGGACGCGAATATTTGTACGTGTAGCTGTTTTGCGAATGTCATTACTTCTTGCTTTGATTTAAACGCGATACGTGGAGGGTTTGGGTTGTTATTGGGTACGCTTTTTGGAAAGCTCAAGTTGATCAAGTGGAAGCTGAAATTGTGGCTGAAAGTTTGGAAAAAGTTGATGGGGCTTTGCTTTGCGCTGTTCAAATTGAAGGTTGTCAAATTGTACTTGTTCAAATGGGTCTTCTTTTTGGGGGCCTATTTGGGCGTGGCTAAATTGAGTGGAGAGGCACTGGAAGGTGTCTTTTGGGGGTGGATGGAGAAGGTGGTGCAAGGGATGGGGTCTGAGGAATCATGGGAGTATTCTTATTAAAGTGGTGAGCGATTAGTTGGTGGAAATGTTAATTTTCGGTGATTTCGGTGATTTTAAATCAGTAAATGCAGTGTGTAGTTGTATGGGGAAAAGACTTATTCATATTTTGCAATGCATTTGCTTGTTGTTTTACTGGATGAATTGAACACGTATAACAATTTCGTAACTATTTGAGGTTGTGTAGTTGCGGTACTTATCCGATGCAGTATTTCTATGATAATGGACATTTTCTGAATTTTCCATATGTTTACTATAAACGATATAAAGGATTTGTACAAATTTTTCAACAGTAATATTGACAAAAGTCACAATAAAATCTCCATCATAAAATAAAAAGGTAATCGCTGTCTCATCACGGTTTCTCTCATCAACTTATCTCGCCCATCAGGAAAGTCATCCTACCACATTGGCATCGACTTGTAATTCCTGAGTCCAAAAATGTGGAAGACCAAACGTTTGCTTTTTTATCTCAGAGTGATAATTCTAATATTTTGCACTGCAAAGTCTATTTCTCAGACAATTTCTGAAGAGCCTAATGAAAGTTCCACCATCCCTGTCGTTAATGAAGAAGAATTTGATCAGAATGAGACAGAGCTTTTGCAGTCTAGTGATCCTCATCGACATGTCGCATTTTACCTCTACCCAAATCCAAAGTAAGTACTAATCACGTCTAATACATAGGTTGCCAATAATGATGCTGTATATTATAAGTTATATTATAAGTTATTTGAACTGTCCAGCAACCTGACGGACATCGATGTTTTAATACTTGACGATGCAGAGTCTTTGAGTGCATCTCGATACAACATTAGTAATCCACCAATTTTTGTAATTCATGGGTTCTTAAAAGACTCGTCTTTAGTCTAGACTTGCAGGTGATTTAACTTTAAAACGAAATTTTTCAATAATTTTTGTATCAAGTTTAATCGGAATATTGTAATTTACCTAGGATAGGATTCATAATCCTGTCCTTCGCGAAAATCCTAAGATGACGTAGAACTTCCTGATTATCTGGACGAACAATCCTGGCTCGGTCCACGTTTGACATACTCTTTACTCGTATCAACCAGACCTAGCTCAATAAAAAATTGGTTTGCTTCAAATAGAGCACTTCAGGGGTATTGCATTTTTCTTTGAGCGTATCGGTAACGTGGTTCGATCTTAGTAACATCGAACCCAGGCTCTTTAAGATGAGGGACCACAATTAAATCTAAACATGGTCTCGTATAAAACGTCGATAAACTCCTTGGCATATTCTTGTATCTACTTCTATGGTGTGAAATTACTCCCCCCCGGATTGGTGGGCTTAATTGTTAAGGCATATTAGACATTCTCTTTCTGATCTTACAGCTTAGTTGGTTTGGTTGTATAAAGGTGGACCATTTACTGTATCTCAACTAAAGCAAAAGAAGTTTGGTAGTGCAAGTGGTAAAATGTTTTCTTGTTAAACAGTGAAACATTTTAAATTGTGTTGTACAAAATATTTGTAATTGAATAGATTCGATAAATACATTTTCTAATTGAAGAATTTGTATTTATTTAACTTGAATTATTTCCACAGGAGCTTGTTCAGTTTGAACGGCAGAAAACTTTCGGCTTAAATACGAAATGTTCAAGATGATATAGAAATGTCAGGTTCCTGGTGAAGGGTAAAGACATTTTTTCAATAGAAGTAGAAATATAGAACTAAACATTACTTGTTTTTATCATATTACCAATGCACGGATGAAGGTTATTATAAGCAGCTAGGAAGTTTGATGTTGTGTCATGTCTTGATTAATATTCTCAGCTCCTCTGAATTGTACAAGGACAATCAATAACGTCATTACAACCGATAAAACCTGTGTTATTAACGTGGTTAGTGATGTGAATATTTATGGAATTTAAAATGCACGTAGCTTACAGACAAGATGAGTCTTCGATTTAGAACGAAAAGATTTCCAGGGATGATTTCCAATCGACTTGTTTTCACTTGAAACAGCAGCATTTTGACCTGCAGGAAAATTAAATGTTTAATCAGCAATTTTTCACTGCCTTGCCTTAAGTTAGTAGAATGTCTACCTGGACCCTCTCCTTTTTTGATAATTTATGCATTGGAAGATTTGCAAGCTCCTTCAACAGTAAATTCTTGCTCTGTGCCAAATTTTCTCCTTCGTTTGCAAACGTATAGACGATAAACATGCATAAAGCTTCCGTCAACAGGCTCGCAACTGCCTGTGTAATTTCGCCACTTTTGAAAATAAGGATGACAAAGTATGAATTACCCAGAACGTTAATAACGCTAAAAACAACTTCAAGGACTATGCGAAATCCAATTGTGCCATTAAAATGCTCTACAAGATCAACAGCAACTTTGTATGCAAATGCAGCTTCAATGATTTTGTCATGGAAATTACCTTCGCCTCTACTCAAATTTAGTGCAATGTTCTTTACAACCGCAGTGTAAACTTTTATAAAGAATGTGAGCCACATGCTTAAAAATGCATGCCCGTAGATAAAATATATATAAGAAGCTGTGGCAATAAGAAGGCCAAATTCATTATTTTGATATTCTCTTTCCTTGAAACTAGTGTCGGCAACCTTTAACACTTTCACAAAAACCAAATCCCCAAACGTCACCATTCCCATGAGAAACAATCCTACCCCCAGTAAATTGTAATAAGTTCTTCTAGTCTGTACCATTAAAGACTGAAAGGAGGGAGCCTCTAACGACAACTTCAAAAGTTGAAGGTTATTACACTGATATTCCCAAAAACAAAGGATTTTTCGCACTCGAATCAACCCAAACAACTTATTCCCAAATGTGTTAATCATGCAGCAACTGTATACAATGAACAAAATTGCCTTATCGAAAGTGATTTTGAACACTGGCCTGATTTCGGAAACCTTGTTCATTGTTGAGTAAATGAAAAATGAATTAACGCAGAGAACTATCAACATTGTTCCAAGGAATGAAGGCCCTAGCCAGCGGAACTTTAGCTCCTTGACGCCACTTTGAGAAACTTTATGCAAACCGTTTGGATGGACGAATGAAAACCCTTGTCTAGATTCCTGACCCTGACAGATTGACAGTGGACAATACCCGACGAGTTGCACACCCAGCAGAGGATATTTTCCCAAAGATAAAAGAAAGTCATGGGTACTACTTTGACCTGAATTGATTTCTACTACAGTAGTTGGGTTACTTTTTCTGTCGTTTGAAGGTTCGAAAATGTTCATTTTATCGGAAGTCTGGTAGGTAGGTTTACCGTGTTGATAACTGGTTTAATTGAGTGGTATTGATGATGGATGTAGCCAATCGACGATATATGTAGGGTTCATGCTTGTTTAGCAATTAACCAAACACTAGACTAATCTCACAAACATCAAAAAGTGCAATTAGTTAATTTGATTACATTGGTATTCTGGATAATTTCATAAGGCGTTAATTTGTTAATGTATTTCTATCTAAATGTAAGGGTCCATTGTTCATTTTGAATACCGGGGAATGAAATCAAAGTAATTAAATTAGAACTAAGTGTCGTGTCTGCGGTCACAAAAATGCTCAAAGTGTACTAAAACAACGTACAAATAGATGCCAGCCTAACCTTTATGACCAATATTTGTATAGATGACAACAAACAAAACATTTCAAAGTCGATGTCAATTAGTGACGCTGTGTTTCACTCACTAGTTATCCCCTGGGGATTAGTGCGAACTTAGTTGCTGAGGCATTAGAAAGCCTCTCTCGGACCTTGTAGTTGGTTTGGTTACAAGGGTGGACCAAAGCCAATGTATCACATAAAACATTGACTAAAGAGGCAGTGCAACCTGAAATGGTGAAATGTTTTCCTGTTAAAAAATGAAACATTTTAAATTGTATTTAAAGTGCACTAATGATTGAATAGATTCGGCAAATACATTCTCTAAGTGAAGAGTTTGTATTTATTTAATTTGAATTATTCAAACTTTTTGTTTGATGTATGAACGTCAGTGAATATTACTTGGTTTTGTCATGTGTAAATGTAAGGTTATAAGCAGGTTAATAAGTATGATTTTGTGTCATGTCTTGATTGATATCCTCGGCTCCCCTGAATTGTACGAGAACAATCAATAATGTCATGACCACCGATAAAACCTGCCAATGTTTTATTAACCTGGTTAGCGATGTGAACATTTATGCTGTTTAAAATGCAAGTAACTTACCGACAATATAAAGCTTCGACTAAGAACGAAAAGGTTTCCAGGGCTGATTTCCAATCGACTTGTTTTTACTTTATAAAGCAGCATTTTGACCTGTGGAAAATCAAATGTGTATTTAATTAGTAATTCTTCACTCCTGAGTCAAGTTGGAAGAGGTTCTACCTGGACCCTCTCATTTTTTGATAATTTGAGCATTGGAACATTTCCAAGCTCCGTCAACAGTAAATTCTTGCTCTGTGCCAAATTTTCTCCTTCGTTTGCAAACGTATAGACGATAAACATGCATAAAGCTTCCGTCAACAGGCTCGCAACTGCCTGTGTAATTTCGCCACTTTTGAAAATAAGGATGACAAAGTATGAGTTACCCAGAACGTTAATGACGCTAAAAACAACATCGACGACTATGCGAAATCCCATTGTGCTATTAAAATGCTCTACAAGATCAACAGCAACTTT
>JAQIWQ010000984.1:0-12696 GCA_034695825.1 Folsomia inoculata
TCAATAAGGCTTTTCGAGTCGATTAAAATCCTCATTTGCTTAGGGTATTCTCCAAAGAATAGTGGCGATGCGAACCATCCCTCCTATTTAAGAAATATGTATAGTTCAAGAAAAAGGCGGGGTATTTAAATGAGGGTTTGATTGTCAAATACATGAAATTGCAAAAGTCGTTCGGCAGCCTCAATGTCCTCTGGTTTGTCAGATGCCGGTTCATACCAGTAAGAATCCAGGGTTATTCCAACAAATCCTTGTTGCTCTTGTTTGAACGATGCCTGATAAAGGCGGTAGGTTTGGCCATGTGATTTAATAATGTTATGGGCGCATTCATAAGGTAGGACGGCTAAGAGTTAAAAACTCATTGTTTAGTCACTTTTATATGCATTTTGATTATAAATTTTGTCCAACCTGGCTCGGCTTTTCCAGGCGCTTTCGATGCGATTCCGTATCCTTGCCAACAAACTACCCAGGGCTCGTTGAAGGTAATCCTGTAAGAATTTGATATTGAAGATAACAAAAATTATGGCTCATGGGTGCCGAATGTCGATGGCTTACCAGTGCTTGATTCTATCCCCAAACAGCTGAAACGCCACTTGAGCAAAGTCGACGAAATGTTGGACAACCGTTTCGTTCGTCCAACCCCCAACAGCTTCAAGAGTTTGAGGGGTATCCCAATGGAAAAGTGTTATCATGGGTTCAATCCCTTTGGCTAAAAGTGCATTGATTAAGTTGTTGTAGTAGTCGACACCAGCTTGGTTAATGGATTCTTCCCCAGTGTAAGTACCATTTGGAAGTATCCTTGTCCAGGATAATGAAAAACGGTACATTTTTGCCTAAAAGGTTAAAAAGATAAAATTTACGGGGAATACTGAGACAAGCTAATTTATTTGCATACGTACATGAGCATTCTCAAGAAGCTGGACATCTTGTTCCCACTTGTGATAAGAGTCGCAGGCAACGTCTCCCGTGCTACCGTCATCAATAGGACTTGGCACAATGTGGGTGTAAGTATCCCAGATATTGAGACCCTTGCCACTCTCGTTCCAACCTCCCTCTATTTGGTAGGATGCGGTGGCATATCCCCACTTAAACCCGGGGGGAAAGGTGTCATACAGAAAATAGTCGGGTTCTTGATACCCCGCCGATTGGGAAAAGGGTAGTAGGATGAAGCTAATTAAAAGTAGGAAAGGAAGGATTTTGTGCATCATTTTGCAAGTAATTTAGTCAATGTGCTTTTGGAATAAGAATGAGTGCAAATGTCCAACTCCAGCCAAACTGTATGTATAGGATTTGTAGCTAATCTGTGCTAATTGGTTAACCTGGAAATTGATTAGATTACAAAGCGAAATAAATAGGTTTGTCATTGTCAATTGGTTTGGTCAGCTTAATCATTTGCGTGGTTGAATTGTTAAATACAATGACTTCATTCTCTGCCTGCATGATTTTGATAATGGAATGCGTCAAGATAATAATTGAATTGGTTTAACTATGTGGCTGATAAAATTGCATATTTATGAAAAGCCCCACCGTGAATGAGGATTAAAGGTATATAAATGCAATTATATAAACAGAATTTACTGAAAGATGTAACGCAAACCTCCAAATGCAGTGACTTGATTGGATGTTTTTGGGTGGAGAAATAACACTGTGACATTAGCCTGAAACCGAGACCTTTCAGAGAATGATTTATTATGGTTCATTGATATCTTGCTCTTAATTTTTGTGACCTGCGACCTATGACATGAATGACCTATATATATATAGGGTGACCATAGTAGGGTCACGGTAACCTTATAAATATCGTTCGCCTGAGGTTGCCATAAAGTAACTTGTACTTACTAATTTGTGCTTGAGTCATGTACGGCAATAATCCCACTGTTTGGTATCTTATCAATGTGCATGATTGAGAGATTAAAATATCAGGAATTTGAACTGAATCCGATACGATTTTTACTGTCTGTTAAACAGAACAGAAATACTTACAAAATCATTAACACGATAACAGAATTCTCATAGCAAGGCAAGTTGGGGAAAAGCACGACATATCTAGTAGAAAACTTTTGATGATGTGGAAATTTACAAAATATTTTGGCGACATGCATCCGTCATTGATGAGTTGTATGCATGCGAATGCGTGTATTGGGGATAAAGTAATTACTTTTATTACTGATCCTGACACTGCACACAGCAGGCTGCTGACACTGCAGGGTTCAGGTTGTCCCAAAGTTTAGCGTTTGTGGTTTATTGAAAACCATTAAAAGAGAATTAAGATTGAGATTATATAGTGACTTTGCTTCTCATTCTAATAAAAATATCATGGATTGGAGTATTTTGGTCCTGGAAGCACGTACGCTCACTATTTGTACGCCGAAAGGTCTGGCTCTATCCGATTTAGTTACACTCTGGTTTAGCTTTATATTTAAGTAGTCCACGTTGTAATCGTGGTTTAAAAAATATGGGAAAAATTCTTGTTCCATATCGGATAGGGAAGCGTAACCGGGTTTTCCTTATATTTCTGGCACTATTTGTACCCCTTGTGGTAGTCTTTAAAGTAACTTTACAAAGTTGGTAAGCTAAGATTTCACAACAAATTAACCCAATTTCTTTAGATTGTAAAGTTGACTTTTTCTCCATCATCATGAATAGCAATTATGGAATCCAATCCTCTCCCAGGGAGAATTGGAACGAATTCCATACCGGAGGTGTTTGGAAAGGAATTGACCGAAATCCTAGAGGTTATTGGACAGGAACAGGAGACCTCGTCGCCGAGTATCACGCTTGGCATTTCGGTCCCAAAACTGCCGACAGACTACTAGCATTCTTTACACAGGAAAGGGCTAACTCCATTGTAGATCTGGGCGGTGGTGCAGGGTTACATGTTGATAATTTTATTCGTCACGGGTTATTTGCCTTATGCTATGATGGGAACCCAAAATCTCAAGATGACTCTAATGGCCTGTGCGCAACAATGGATTTAACAAAGCCAATAAAGTTGCCTAAATTCGATTGGGTTCTGTCTCTCTCTGTTGGGAGGCAAATTCCAACTCTGCTAGAAGATGCGTTTATATCAAACATTCATAATTTGAATAGACGAGGAGCCGTTATTTTCTGGGGGGATGGAAGACCCTCGAATGGTCTTCCGAATATCAAAAACAGCACTCAGCTTATTGCCATATTTGATAAGCTGGGCTATACTAATGATGAAACTGCCGGAAATTTTGTACAAACTCCAAGGGATTGGAATTATAGGATACTCGTTTTCCGGAAAAAAGATCCAAACCCTGCCCCGCCATCTGGTGACAACAACTATACAGAGTACCAGATTTTGGGCGGGTAAACCAAATAATGATTCAAACAATGATTATAAGCGATTATCTTATATAATTCTTTAACCTATAGTGATCTAGAAATGTCTGTAAAGCAATTGAACCAAGAGCCACCAAGTGATACTGACGTTATTACTATTGCGCTGACCTCCCATGGATTAGTAGGAATGGAAAAGGCTTTAACATTGGTCAAGTCCGCCATCATCTTTTCTCAACATACGAAATTGAAAGCATTTATATTTGTGGACTCTGAAACAATTGACCAATTCAAGCAAAGGGTAAGTCTTTGCAAATTAAATGAAGAGTAAAAGTAGGTCCATAATGTGGGTAACTCTACGAATTGTAGATGAAACTGTTGCAACAAGAATCGAGAAATGTCAGCCCCGATTATTACGAGTACGAAATTCTCCCCATAAATTTCCCCATGGAGATTGAAGGCATGGCGTCATGGAGAGATGTATTGCAGCCATCGCCTCTTTTAAGATTGTTCCTCCCGGTGAGCCACTATATATAACTGACTGACATTACAGTCTTACCTTCGGTATCGGTAGCATAACCAACTTTTTATAAAATCCTAGATAATTCTTCCCCACGTGGATGCCTTAATTTACTTTGACACAGGCTCCATAATCCTCTCCAATCTCACCGATTTGTGGAACCATTTCCCATCCATGAAAGCACAAAGCTTAATAGGGGTAACGGAAGAGGGGTACGATTTGTATCCATCAAAATCCTGGTTACGCAAGAACCAAATCCCCTACTACGGAGTAAATACTAGAACGTCTTTAATGAACTTGACACGAATGCGGGCTGAAAATTTCACCCAGTTAATCACCACTGTGAGGAAACGGTACGAAACTCTTTTACCCAATGACACGGGAGACGAGTTTTTCGAAAATATATTGTATGGATTCCATCCAAGTAAATCAAAATTGAAGAATGCTTGTAAAATGCGCATTTTTCCTTCAAAATTTAAAGATTTGAGACGTGTACTGTAGGGTATGTCAGCCTAATTCCTTGCGAATGGAATGTGTACTGCGGATGTGAAGAATGTGCCTGTAATTCTTCTCTGATTAATGGGGTGGCCGTAGTAGTAATCATTCACGGAAGAGGGAAAGCGATCTGTGATAAGAATCAATGTAACCCTCTTTTCAAGAATATTTATCAAACCTTTCACATGGTAAATGAATCGACTGATATTATAAAGGGACTCTATATATTGGTCAAAGGTTGTACATTTTTTACATCTTGCAGTACAACTTGTCCGTCGACACTGTCAACTCTTTACAAGAAAGATTGGAGAAACAATTTCAACATGAAAATGGGCCATGTTTTTTCAAAAATTCTGACTCATTTTACAAACCGCTCAACACATATGTTTCCAATCTACAATCTATTTTAGTGCATGCCTAAATGTTTTTTGGACATGAATAAATTTCAAACATGAACGATATTTGTTAAAGATATAAAGACGTATGTATTTGTATGCAGCAGGTTGGTGCTTGCTACCCAGTAAAACCCCAAAACCCAGTAAAACCTCTGGTTTCCGGGGTAAAACCGGGGGTTTTTCCTAACCCCGCAGCACCGTATGCAGAGGTTTATTTAGTCCCACCCCACCACAGTGAAACTAGAAACCAAACGCCAAATTTGGAAAATAAAATTACAGAGATTGACTTTCAATGGGATTAGTTGCCTGAAAGAGATGGATAGAGGAGTGTAATTCCTTATCAAATTTTTCTGCACTGTCACCATCAATCACTTTGAACGATATGGTGTTATCTTATTCTGTTTGAGGTTGAGTGAGAAGACCGTGATCGTGGTATGGTTAACTCAACAACAGCAGCAATGGTAATATAAATACACCACCAATCCATTCGATCATTCTTCAAATCGCCATTTCCAGAAGCAGTCCGAGTCGGAGTGGTTTTTTGCATAATTATCATGAAATATTTTGTCACCATTTCCCTACTTCTTCTCGTAAAGGGTCAGGTTATCTTTGCCCTAGAGGCGATTCATTCTCCCTCTATACTTCCGACACCACGTTTCGCCTCTGGGGCAATTTACGACGGAAAAGATTCCATCTACATCATCGGCGGATATCAAGGTTATTCACGTTTGTATAGGCATTTATTTTTCCCGCGTTATATTTATTCCCTCACAAACCATGTTTAGGTGGCTACAACACCACAATTGGAGAAATTGTCCGATTCAACATATCCAATGAAGAGGTCCAAGTCGCTGCCCGATTATCCAATAATGAACTACGAAGCCATGGATCCGCCGTTTATAACCGGGACGACGACATAATTTATTACTTTGGAGGAACCGACTACAGCGATGTTGGTCAAAGAAATTATTGGGCTATTGATATTAAGCAGGGTAACATGTCCCTGACCCCCCTCATCAACGTCTGGGCTTATAACGGTAATACCGCAATTTGGGACAATATGACACAATCCGCTTACCTCTTTGGAACTCAAAACCCCTGGGAGGGTAGTCAAGTTGTTCAATTTTCGCAGAGCACGGCCGCATTTACCAACCTCCTTCCATTTAACCCTCCGCAAGTACTTACATTCGATTTTGCAATAACCGTGTGGGATGCGGCTAATAGGACGGCATACATTTTGGGAGGATCGTCCATAATCGACGGTGATGTGGCTTATGACCGAATATTCAAGTGGACCGCGTCAACGGGACAGTTGGATCTGCTACCTATTAGACTACCCTACGAAGTTTTGTGGACGAGTGGGGTTTGGGACAGTAGATCAAACTGCGCTTACTTGACTGGGACTGGATACTTTGAGTGGGAAGGGGGCAATAATGTGCTTAGATTTTGTCCAAGTACGAATGAAATCACGACCTTTGCTGTGGACAACTTTCCAACAAATTCGGCAGAGATGGCGTCCGTATATGTGGAAAAATTGAATCGAATCTATATTTTTGGCGGATATATTGATGATAGCATCCCAAGTGATGGAATTTTGTATATCGATCTTTAACAGAATTGTTTCCGAAAGAATTACATTTCTGAACACTAAAAAGCAATCATATTTTGTTGGTTGGATTAATTTGATTTGGAACAATAAAAACTAACAGGAATTGATTTTGCCATCATGAATGTCTGTTACTCGCAAGAAAGTCATTATACTGGTAGGCTAAAAGATGGACAGCATATTATTCATAACCGCAAATTATGCATAACAGTAGAATGCAATTCGAACAAGGATGGAAAGGATGGATACTTGTGCTTAATTTACATGTCCTGGATAAGTAATGTCCTGGATGGATAAGTAAAATAAATATGTGTTGTGACGTTATGGACCCCTCCCATAAAACCATGCTTCCATTTTATTTCGTTTTATTTTTAACAATCAGAAATTCTCAATATTTCATATTATGGACAATAATATAAGACTTGAAACCAACAATAGAATCCTTATTGAATCCTACCTGAATTTTTACCAAAACATATTCAGAACCACAATTAAGCTTTCTTACAAAGGTCGTTCAAGAAACCAAATCCCATCATACAAACTATATCCATAGCCTCCAAACATGTAAATTCGTCTCAAATTTTCCACATAAACGGCACTTGTAGCCTTCAAGTTTTGCCACATGGCAGGCCAATCCAGCACCTGAAATGTTTAATATTCCAGCATTTAAATAAATATAAATTTAAAAAAACAATTTAAAAAATAGCAAAATCTGTCTTACATCGTTGTGCTGCGCGACATTTCTAGTTGGATCATATATCGTCACCCCATTATCCGGAACTCCACTAGGATATCCAGCAACAAGTGTGGCATTTAGTCCATCCCAAACCACCGAAGTTTGATACCTCATCCCAATAAAAGTTTCCTGCACCTTTGTATAGTTTCCCCCACTCAAGCTATACTTGTACATGACATTTCGTCTATTTTCGGGAAAAGTTTCACCGAAAACGTAGACGGAATCCGCCCTATCCCAGAATCCATTGACATATGTAATTGGTTCAGGAACGTCTTCTAATTGGGTTATCTCAAACGTTTCGAGATTGACTTGAAATACAATAGTCTTTCCAAAATTTACAGAGGATGACGCTTCCGTGAAAAAGAGTACAGAAGTGGCACTTATCTGGATAAAGCCATCCCACCAATTTCCAAAGACGGGGAGAGATATGATCCGTGAAACGTTATGGGTAGCCTTATTGAATCTGTAGACTTCTGTATATTCCGTAAAGACGATGACGTCTTCTCCATTCGGATCCGCAACCGCTTTAGCTTGATACGTTTCTATAGGAAGTTGACCAACTATTTGAAGAGAATCCGTTGATATGGTGAAGATGGCTATGTCGGCACTTCCAGGAGGTGAGCGGCGGTCATTAAAACCGCCAAAGAGGTAGATTTCATCTCCCCCATCGTGAAATGAGCTAACGTAAGATCTTGCTTCGGGAAGTTTGGCGAGGGATGGGAATGCTCGCAATTGGCAGGATGTTAGGGATGTTAAAATGGTTAAGGAGAAGAATACGAGTAATTGGCGGCGAGAGTACATTGTAAAGAACTACTGCAGGATGGTGGGTCTGAAAGTATTTTGCAGGAATGAATTTGATATAAAAGTACCACAAGTATTTATGCAAAGCCTACTTTCCGTGTAGATAGATATCAACGAATGGATAAATCATCCTCATGTCATGTATAATGTCATGAACAATGCCCTGTGGCAGTGATTGATACACTGTATGTGGGGTAGGTAGGCTTATATGTATGTGCCTTTAGTGTTGAAATTGTGATGCGATAATAAAACAAATATGTAATTGTGGAAACGTTTAATAAAGACAAACTGCTTACACGGTTTAAAATGACGGGTTGATCTTTATCGTATATGTATGTAATGGAAAACTAGGTATTCCACCAGATAGATATTCATGTTTAATAGCTTTCAATAAAATTATGACATTCTATAAAAACTACGCTGCAATTTAAATTTCAGTTTATTTTTCGTCCCACTGAATGAATGTAAATCCATCATATGCATACATATCACACATGATTTGATCAGAAATTGCAAACACCAACTTGTCTGACAACAAGATGATTAATGAATGCAATGAAACTGATGACAAGCTTTCCAAACCAATCAATCTCAATTAGTAGTACATACCAACAAAACGTTGGCTATACCCCCAGTGGTGCGTGAACCAAAGGCTATTGAATTTACAAAAACTCCATGCAAAAAATAAGCACGTGATAACAACAACACTTTAGCACGCGGAGCATCAAATATGGACCTCTTGAAAAGAATGGGAACGTGATTTTGGCGTGCATAGTCACGTAAACAATCCAAACCCCTGCATGTGATTTTCTGTTGCCTTCTGTATGAATTCGCATCATGAAAAGTGGATGTAGTAATCATTTCATACGATGCAAATGCTGTCGATAAAACTGGAATCTGCAAGGTGGCATGCCAACTAATGGGTTCTCCTGAAATAGAAAATCAATGGATTTTTGCTTTAAAATTTCAAGAATCAGCAATCACCTGATTCTTTAATAGTTTTGCTTTGCAAAAGTTCAAAATGCAGCTAAAGCATCTTATGATCAACATTGAAAATATCACAGTCTGAACGAAATATGTAATTTATTGCTTTAAAATCCTACAACCAAATACATCTTTTAAAGGTCAATATAGAGAATTTCATTACTTTGAATATCATTTTCAAAGAATCCGCCAAAAATATAGATGCGATTCAACTTTTCCACATATACAGACGTCGTCTCTTCTGATCTGAGTGGAAAGTTATCCACAGTAAAGGTCGTGATTTCATTAGTACTTGGACAAAATTTAAGCGCATTATTGCCCCCTTCCCACTCAAAGTATCCAGTTCCAGTCAAGAAAACGCAGTTGGAGCTAGTGTCCCAAACTCCACTCGTCCATAAAATATCGTGAGGTAGTTTCGTAGGCAGCAGTTCCAACTGCCCCGTCGAAGCGGTCCACTTGAATATTCGATCATAAGCCAAGTCACCCTCGATTAGGGAAGATCCTCCCAAAAGATATGCCGTCCTAGTAGCCGCATCCCACACGGTTACAGTAAAATCGAATTTGAGGACATGGGGAGGATTCCATGGCAGGATGTTTGTAAAGGTGGCAGTGCTCTGCGAAAATTGAGTAACTTGACTAGCATCCCATTGCCACTGACTTCCGAAAAGATAAGCGGATTGTGTCACATTGTCCCAAATTGCGCCATTTCCCACCCATGACCAAACGTTGAGTTGAGCCGTGGACATGTCACCCTGCTTAATATTGATGGTCCAATAATTCCTTACACCGTTTCCGTTATAGTCGGCTCCTCCAAAGTAGTAAATTATGTCGTCATCCCGGTCATAAACGGCGGAACCACCGCGACGTACTTGATTACCGGAAAATACCGCAACGACTTGGACCTCTTCGGTGGATATGTTGTACTTGACAATCTCTCCGATTGTGGTTGTGTAGCCACCTAAATAAATGACATATATGCTACTTGTCAAACAATAACGTGTGAACAATATGTAAATGACTAAAACATTAAGAACCTTGATAGCCGCCGATAATGTAGATGGAATCATCTCCATCGTACACTGCCGAGGAGGAGAAACGAGGCGTCGGAAGGGTAGACGGAGAGTGAATCGCCTCTAGGGCAAAGACGCTAACCTGATATTGTACAAGAACAAGTAGGAAAATTATAAGAAAGGTTTTCATGATTTCTTTTGCAACTGACTATATACTGGGTTAGTTAGTGAATGACTTTTTCAAGAATGAAAGAATCGATTGCTGAAAAATTGTCAACCGTGCATTTATATATTAAACATTGCAGCAACACGCCCTTGTCATTCACTCAAAATCAATTGATAATAAAAGCATCCTCAAAAGTGTATAAATTGAGCCAAATTTGTTATTACAATTTGTGTCCAATTAAATTGACGTGATTAATGATGACAGACAGTCGATATAAAAAATGGTGATAAAATTACACTTGACAGCCAAGCCAGGATATATTGCGCCTTCTTTTTCAGATTTTATATTTGGTCATGCCACGACCACGAGTGATGAATTACTTGAAATTATCACGACCGCGTGATCCATCCACTAAAACGTCATTCAACTCTTGAATTCTGCTGTCATACCATAAATTGATTGATACTTGTTTTGAATAATTTGTCAGAACAAAAGATTAATTTGTTGGATGTCAAAAGCAATCTACTTATTGCTTGTCCCAATCGTTATCTGGAAAATTCCATCCAATTATTACATTAAAACATATTGCACAACCAATATAAATACCTCGTCCCTCCTTTCCTTTCAGTACATAATCTTTAATAGTATTCATTACAGTTTTGAATACAAACGACAAGAATACCATGTCGGTGAACAAGTTGACAATTTGCGCGACCCTTTTCGCAGCCCTGTTGGGATTTGTAGAACCTCATGGAATGGTTTTAGATCCTGCAGCTCGAAATATTGGTTCTGGTTGGAATGAAAACGGTTTATGGTGCGGGAACGTGCCGAATCTTCCTCATGTTCCCTTAGCCACCTGTGGGGTTTGTGGAGACGCCCCAACAGGCCCCCAGGAAAATAAATTGGGAGGACGTTATGGCTCTGGCATTGTTGTAAAAAACTATACGTCTGGTGCGGTAAGTATGGAATAACTTTGTAAGAGACAAACTAATAACCGCTTAAATGATTGATTTAGCTGATTGACCTTTCGATTAATATAACTGCACCTCATTGGGGATACTATGAGATGGACGTTTGTGACAGTGATGATGAGACTTATGACTGCTTTAAAGCGCATCCATTAAAGTTTGCTAGTGGCAATTACCGCGTGGACGTTGCAACGGTTACTCCATACGTTTCGAGGGAGCAGATTTACCTCCCTGAAGGTCTAACTTGTGCCAGGTGTACACTTCGATGGACTTATAGAACGGCTTATACGGGACCACCAAGTAAGATTGAGGGATGATTTATTGATTCGAGATGAACAGTTTCAAAAATGTTTATTTTAACTAGACTGGAATCCACGGTATGATCCCAACCCAGCTCAAACGTTTAGAAATTGTATTGACGTTGGTATCCATTAAGATTCTCGATGGACGAAATTAGTTATAAAGTTGTTTTGGGATTTATCATATAATGAATTAATTGCTTCAATAATTGGTGATAAATAAAACTTTTAAAGGTTAACAAAATCTCTATGTAATATATTTTCAGAATAAGGCTTTATACAATTCATAATTCTAGCACTTGATAGTTGTCTTAAGGCATTTACGACGTAACCAACCTGAACATACATGGTGGTAGATATCGAAATATGTATAGTCATTTCGGAACAATTTCGCTATTTATTGTATCAAGTTATTAATTAATTTAACTTTGACAATATTTTCGTGTTCTCTTCTGAATTTGTTCATTATGGTACCTTCCTTATTTATTTGCGGGCGTTCTTTTTCATTTGTCTCGGTTGGAAAAATAGTGAATTTCACTGCAGTAAAAACAGTTTCAGGAGAGTCTGTAGCAGTCTTCAGAAAAACCATCCCAAATCCTCCCAAACCCAGACAGCTTTCGAATCTAGGATATATAAAGGGAAGAAATTAATTTCTCCGGGTGCGGTTACTTTTTTGGGTGTAGCAATTTCCGGATACAATAAATATGCTCAGAATTGTATCAATGTTTGTTCATGGTTTGGTAGTAATGTGGCATAATGGCTATTGCGAAATGCACTTATCTAACCGGAGAATTTGCAAATTAAATGTGATAAATGAATCAATTGGCCTGATTAATATTTGTAACAGTAATACTCTATAATTACACTTAAACCATGGATTTTGCAACCAAGGACGGCAAAAGTGCATTAATCCATTAAAACATATCCAGACAAGTTTCAATCATCCGAGTCATCATCCATCCAGTTTACAGAGTCTACCTAAGCATGTACTGATACAACACAACTCAATAAATTTACAAATTACCATCATGCATCGTCTCTAATAAAGTAAATAATCTTTATTACATAAAAAACAGCTTTCATATAGTATAGCAAGGTATTATGTTGAATAAAAATGTTGAATATTATGAAATCGACAAGTTTTTTAAGATTTTTTAAGACATTTCATTGCTACCATTACATAATCCTACCCAGAAAACCATTTCAGCTTTGATAAAATAATTTAGCATATCCACTGGATTGCAGGGGTGGGCGAGATACATCCTCAAGATACAAGATACAAGATACAAGATACAATTTGTATCTAGTATCGGGTATCTTATGACGAAAACCAGCAATGTATCTGTATCTGTATCTTAAATCGCCCCAAAAAATCAGAAGTATCTTAAAAATGTATCTAAGATACATTTAACAACG
>JAQIWQ010000985.1:0-12691 GCA_034695825.1 Folsomia inoculata
GTGCGCTATTGGTGGGGGGAGTGAGTGGACTAGGTTCACTCCTTTAGCAAACCTCACCTCGCTACCTCACAACCACACCCGTAAACCAGTTGGGAAATCCAATATTCAGCGAATGAATGAGAGCAGAAATTCCTATGCTTGTGTGCGCTTCGCTGGCTAGACTGGAACTGGTCGGTCTTATTATTACACGTAGCAAATGGTACAGAATTTGTAAAAGAGACAGATTGAGAAAATTACTGAATAGACCTAGGCGCTTTATAAAACATATGTAACAGGTAAAATAGGAAACGCAGAATGACCGCGACTGAAAGATTAGGGCCTGTATTTATAACAATTTTAGAAGGGCATGGTGGTGAAGAGTTGGCTTGGGTTCTAGGAAGGTCATAGAATAAAATCGAACAGTCAAAGATTAAAATTAAACTAAGATATGTTAAACCAAAGACAAATCTACCACATTTAACATTAACATAAATAAAACTTACGAGTTCAGGCTTCATTAGCAATTAGTCAAATAATTGAACATCACAAAGTTGATGTATAAGTAAACGAATATTAAAATATAAAACGAAGTCAATTTGGGAACTGACCATAATATAATATATTTAAATGAAGGCTAAGTCAGTTTTCAGAAGGTTCCTTGTTTGAAGGACGGAGGAATGAACTGACTGAGCACGCACAGAAAGCACAATTTGAATGTGCTGCTTTCAAGGATAGGTAAAACTGGGACTTATAAAATAGTGGAAACTGGCTGAGAAAAATGAGATAACCACAAACTAAAATGATGACATAAAACATGTACGAACTCAACAGTGTTCGACCATGAGCTGGGTCGAGTTCACAGTAGGTAATGAAATTTCGAAGAAGGAAAATCCTCAACATTTATGGTATAAACAATTCCTCAGGTTCCGAAAGACCTTTCCATACGTAAATCATCCGGATTTCAATCGAGGATTGCAATCTGTTGAGGCTGATGCTGCAGAGGAAGTATAGGGATTCTTGCAGTACAAATAATTGTTAATGTACTGATACTGATTTATTGATATATGGCCTGCTGCCCTCATCATTATTATTGTTTACATACAATTTAAATTTATACGATTTTTAATTAAAAGTTTGCAATTTAAATAATTTAATTAATTTGTAGGTCTAAAGTAGTAAATCAAAAAACATCATTCCAAAAGCAGAACAAGGATTTGTAGAAGTTACGATCATTTATATTTTCATTGTACATTTCGAAAAAGTATGAAAAATTCTTGGAGAAATTGGATAGATATTTAATTCTGCTTGGGGTGAGAATTCTGCAGCTCATGGTTAAGTGGTCGATGGTTGCTTCTGTGTTGGCTGCACAGAATGGGCATCGAGTTGTTGTTATTACCCTTCTGTCCTCCATTTTGATAGAGAATAATCCCACTCTAAGTTGTGCTACGAGACTGCATATGGAGAATGGTAAATTCATAGTGAGATAAGATTCTATAAGTGCATGGGTCTTCATGGCTGCGAAGTGTGGTATCCTTGAAGTGTTCACCAACCTCAGTTCATAATTCATAGAAAAACCACATTTCACATGCTCATTCACATTTTACATATGCAACCACGTTTTAAAGTAATTTACTCGTTTTGCTCTACTGACTGTTTACAGCTTATTCGTCTTGCTCTACTGACAGGCCATGATTTAATAATTGCATGCAGTCCCATGCTTACAAATAGTGACGGCATCTTCTTGTTCAACCGACCGAAACAATTCCATAATTAATGGCCTGCCTTAATATAATAGGGAATCGCAGAGTGCAAAAATTATTTTTGTCCAAAGGACTCTGTGAACAGGGCGCAGATCTAATTGTTTCAAATTCGGTGTTTTCTGTAAAAGAAAAAAAAGCTGACACATTTTCTTATATGTTTTATCTGTCAGTGTCCATCTCATTTTGATGAAACGTTTACGATTGGCTTTGAAATCCACATTGTGTACCTTCTCTGTCTACATAGAAAAACAAAGAATGGAACATAATGCATACACGGCAATTGAATATAACCTAACGGTAGAATGTGATTCAATAGAATCTGACATACGCGGTGTGTAAAACTAAAGTTATTTACTGCGTCAGATGATGTAGATTTATTATGAGAATTGTATTCATCCTGTCGTACATGAGGATTCATGGGTTTGTCTGTTGGCTCTAGAGCATAAAAAAGGCAAATGTTAAGTATGCAGCTGATAACAACAAAAAAACGCAATATAATTAAATTACTACTTGATCTTTTCTGTGAACCCATTAGTTGCAAGTACGCCTTTGAACCATATTTGATTTCAAACGCTAAATTCATGGACGGAATATTCAATTTAATCACGGAAGAGCAAATTCCAGAAACTTGACCTGTCAGCGAATGTCTTGGATGTATTCGACTCTAATACTTCATGATATAATTGCACTCACGTATGCATTGCATTATTGTGCTTTGAAACTTGATCCAACTTTTATGGCCAATGGATGATAATGTGAAAAAGGCGACATGAAACTTTGTCAACGTACATACGGTTACCTAAGGGTACAGAGACAATTTTTCGGTTACTATGTCATATTTCCTGACTTTGCTTGTCACGTTTTGGTCCAACCAGATGTTGTATATCGTCACGACAAAAACAACGAATAACATTGAGATGAAAATATCATATTTCTTTTGCATTGACAGATCTGCGACTAGCGTTAACTGTATATATTACAGTCTGATATGAAAGATACGCTTCTATTTACAACAATTGTATTGAATTGAACAAAATACATATTAAATAATGCATGATATACTGGATCCGGATGGCGTTAGTTAATTTGAAGGATGGGAGAAAGATGAAGCTTCTGTGAGACTGTGAAAGGATGGGAGTTTGCTACTGATGAGATGACATGACTGATTGGCTTCTCCCTCTTCCTCCCTCTCTTTTTTGGTTGGTTGGTTGTGGGGGAAATAGGGGGGGAATGGTGATGACGATGGTAATGGGGATGATGGGGACTGTCACTCACTCTCTCTCATGCTGGTGGTGAAGTGGGGATGACGATGGTAGTGGGATGATGGGGTGTGGAGAGTCGTGGGGCGGTGTGGTGTCGTGGCTGACTGACCTGTGACCTGACCGACTGTGACATGGACGAGTGAAGGATGATGGACATGACACGGCAGAATGAGAGGATGAGATAAGCACTTGCCACGAATGATGATGACCACTGACACTGACACACACTTGCAACAGTTCATAGTTTTATTTTATTGAACAAAACTAGACTTTACTTTTATTTGCTTTGACAAATAAATGAATAATGGAAATGGCTAGTTAGTTCCGAACTGGAGAACTCCGAAAGGAAGAACCATCCAAGAAGATGGTTTGTGGTCAGGGGCTGGTGGACGACTTGTCGTGGTCAGCTCCGGAGAGAGACTAGTCCTTGAAGAAGACTGGACTGAGGTAGTGATGAAGAAATGGACGCGACATGCTTACGTGGTGCTTGGTACTTAGTGATACTGACTGATGACGAGACTGGTGGTGGTGGATAGGAAAGACTCGGCTCCTATCGGCAGGACTGCAGGATATCTCTTTGTCTCCACATAAACATTTATTGTATTATTGTTTCGTGTTGATAAATTCATGTTAACAAACCTTACATGATTAATAAGAGGCCATCATATAAATTACCATTTTCGATTGTCAGAAACTAACCTCTTGTGCAAGCGACTCTGTCTATGACAAGCCAACTTTTAGTTGTATGTAAATAAGAATCGACTGTAACAATTTGTCGTATTACTGTAATTCTGATCTTGTCTCAGTTCATTAATGAAATCGCACCCGTATATCAGAGTTTACAATGACGAGGTTGATACATGCATTCATGCTGAAAGTTTATTATGTATTATAAACCATTTATATTACATATTTAATATTTGTTTTTTTTTCATTATTACATATTTAAAATAAGTGTCTATTTGAAACATAAATGTTTTACCACATCTGCTTGTCCACAATCTACTTATTCAAATTACAATCATGTTTCACCATATAAACTTAATGTAATAAATTAATTATCTTAGCATAATTGATTTTTTGTTTTTTAATTAAATATATTACAATGCCGTCCGTCCCTCGATAGCCGGGATTAATGGAGTTGCACAAAAGTGGTATTCACGGACCAATCTTCCAATCTTCATTTTGACGTTCTTGCAAGTAACGACTGGTGTATTCGAGCGAATTTAATATACTGCACAGAATTTAATCTTGACCATAATTTATATTACATACATGAAAATGATTTCGAAATTGGTTGAAGTCTTGAAAAATGGAATGTATAAAATAGAAGGATACTTACTCTTGGTATCGATGCGAATTAGCTTTACCAATACACGAAAAAAACCAACCCGTACGTTCTCATTCCAATTTAGATTCAATTCAATCTTTATTCGAGTGACTTCACTGACTTCAGTATATAATATGTAAACACATTGATATCAATACTAGGTCACATTTTAAGTAATAAGAAACACTTCATTATAATCTAGATAAAAAATACAGATGTAGACGGGGACATTCCTATTCGTAACCAAATCATGTAATATTTACACAAACTTAACCTACTTTAAAATCAAACCATCTAGTCATGAACCGCGTAACTTTGCTCGCTCTGTCATCTAACATATTGAGGAATTTTTTGATTTCAGTGAAACGGGGATTAAGCGCTTTAACTAATTTTAACAGTAATTTTTCGATAATTTTGTCGTTAATGTATCTTGTTCCCTCATAGTTGTGGGGATATATTTTGCAGCATTCAGGCTGAGCCGGCAGAGGTGCAAATTCAGGAATGCAGGTTGGGCATGACCATTGCTTGGAGAGTTGAATGTTGAAATAGTTGGAATCTGACATAGATAGCGATCATCGAGAACGATGATAGTAATTGAAGCAATTTCCCCATCAACATAACATATTTTTATAAATGCGGAGTTTTTGCCATTACAAATGCGTGTCAATCGTTTTACAATTCTGCTAAATTATCAGGCAGTAATTTTTATTGAGGTCAGTAACGAGGCAGACAGGAGTAAAGTAACGATTTGTTCTTCACTTATTCAAAGTTACCATTTGAACAGCATACATTTTATAATTATGCAGCGCTACAAATTGATTCAGGTGCCGTGGAATTAATAAACCTTGTACTGTTTAAACGATGCAACCGTGACAGATGGACTGACAGACGGACAGACACCCATGGGCAGACGCCCATGGGCGTGGCTTAACTATAACGATCTCTGTCGCACTATATAAATAGTATGATGTACAATGTAGTTATTCAATCAACTTCCGACCTGCAAACATCTATCCTGTTCTAGTGTGATTCACGCGAATTTTTAAATGAAATTCGAATTATCAAATCGCTGGTACTCTTTTTCTAAAGTTTACTCAGAAATTGACAAACAGTTTACAGTGTGATTGTATTTGTCGATAAGTATATGTCCTTATCGAGTCGAGTGCGTGCTTATCAACTAGTTATCCATGTCAGACCGAGTTTTTAAACTAGTTTATCGAAGTCAAATATGTTAAATTTGTCATTCAAAATTCATTTTTTTAATTAGCATGTACCTAATCATCAACAACATAGAGGTCAATGAACAACCTTGATTAATGGTGGCGATCCGTTATATACTAACATTTCATGGCATCATTTAATAAAACTCAACACAATTTATGTAGTTATCGCTGATAACCTCTCGATCGCGGCTTGCATCAAGCAGGATACATACATTTGTCATGTCAACCTTGAGATAAGGGAGAAATTGTAAGCAGGACCAGATATTGATGTGTGAATATGTATGGGCGTATATGTATACTCTAATAATTCACCAATGTGAAAATTTACGGTATCAACATTTGTTGCTCATATTACGTATTGAATTGACGCATGAAAAACGTAGAGCTAATGCTCAAAAAAGAATTGTTATACCTACTAAAATTCATGACAGTAGGATACAGTACGGTTACAAACAAACACTTGTCTAGTCGATTTATATACGAGTTTACAAATAAATATCAGATTTTAGTGGTATCAGCCAAGAATTGCAAATACATTTAATTTAACAACATTTGGGCATTTACCACAAAAAATACTAGTAATGATTGAGGTATGCATCGCACATATTATACACACCATATATGTTCAAGTCCTTTTGCATCAGTCATATTACACACCAACCCTACAGTATTATAATAATACGACATTCTCGTAGATTGAACGTTCAGTGCAACGTTTTCCCTGTTGTGTTTTTTTACTCAAGTCCAGGTAATATGTAGATGAATCATTTTTACTTTTGTTCAAGACTGCAAATGAGTTTGGCATACAATATGACGTCACAAAGTCAACGTAGTCTGTTAAAAACATGTAGTTATACAAGGAGGTTTGTTAATGTATCCTACCATCATGAGTCGTACGTACGTGCGTCAGTCAGTCTCGCACATGGTTTAGAATGTTGGAAGGTGGTATATAGTATTTCGTATCGCAATTGTCAAATCAGTGCAGTATTTGCATAGCCTTAGGCTTGACTTGATTGCAATTGTTAAAACATTTTTTTGCGTATATATCAACAACAACTGAATATCTACAATTTATCATCAAAAGCTAAGGTAGGAATTCCTCATTTCATTAATAAACCCAAATAATTGCTATTTAAGCCAAATAAAAGAGGCACCAATTCTAACGAATATGTACCAGGTACTAATCTAATATAAATTTAAATGTTTCTATTTTTAGTAAAATGAGTGATCTATTCGAAACCGGGTCTTACCCTTTAATCCGCGATATCATATGACAAAGACAACATAATTGTCTACCAAGCCTTTAAAGAATCCATCGCCAACTTTGCAGTTGAAAACCAAACATTTCTAAACTGTCCTGAATACAAGACTACCCGAATGACTTGGCTCAAGACTAATTTCCTCTGGATAATGTACCGTTCGGGATGGGCTAGAAAATATAATCAGACTCGTATCCTTGCAATTACAATAACACGGGAAGGGTTTGAGGAGATTTTAAGGCATGTCACATTATCAAATGTCCGACTCCAGTGGGACCCTGACCATGACGCTTGTAATGGCCAGAATAAACCGAGGCGAGCAATTCAGTTGGGGATCAAAAACAAAATTTTGATCCGATTTCTCACCGAATGGATTGTAAGAATTGATAATGTGACACCCTTTGTCACAGAGCAGTGGGAATTTGTGAAAAACGGGCAATTTCATCTCCTTGTAGTTCCAAAGGAAAGGGTATATGTATTGAGGGATGCCTCGTTAGCTAGTAATATACAGTTGGACTAACCAACCAATAACAGCATATCTTGGTATTGGTAATGATTGACATTTTAAAAGTTTAAAAATTGAAAACAGGTATTGAATCCAATACAGAAGCTTGCTTATGTCAATTTTAACAAGACAATTGTAGCGTTTGGTATTTACTTAATGAATTTTGGGTGCATTTGAGGTATTTGTTTTGTTGAGATGGATTTTTGTGTGACTGTAAATAGATGAAATGAATTTTGTAATAACAAATGTTAATAAAGAAAGTAAATGTTAAAACGATTGATTTCCAATATTGTATTAATCCATATTTTGTCTGAAGCATATTTTTAATCCATATTATGGTATCTACTCCAAATCCCCAATTTACATTCCTTCATCATTGTTTTAATTACATGAAATTATTCAACCACCTTTAAGCCCTTTCAGTAACAATAACCTGGAATGATTTTGGAGAAAGAACAAGTCCAGAATTGATATCTTCCATGTCTGGAATGTCATTTGCAAATCTAAAATCAAAATGTTGCAAAAGTCCTGTAAGTAAAAGAAAGAATTCCGTCTGCGCCATAGTCTCTGCTGGAAAAATTTGTTTCGCAACCGAGAATGGGACAAGGCTTTCATTTTTTACAAATGTTTTGCCACCCTTTGATAGGAATTGATCTGGTCGAAAGGCATTTAGTTCTGGCCGACCAATCCATTGATGTTTATTAAGACTTTAGATTCGGATAAATCACTTACCAAACTTGTTCACCTTTTTCTAATATCGGTTTTATTCAGGGTTTGACAACTCGAGGTTTTGCACATGTCAATGTACTTGGTAATACAAAATGGACGAGGCATTTTTACGGAAATGAGTCCCGTCGCGGTGCACTCAACGTGCAAAATAATTGCTTTCGAAAAATGGTTAAAGACTTTATGATTTTTGTTTACCTCCGTCTTGTAAACGAGAATTGCAATATCGGATGTAATTCGTGGGAAATCTGGCGGCAGCTTTACAAGATTTGAGTCAATTTGGTGTGGCTTAAAAACTTGAAAGAAGCAGTGTTTGAATTTCGTACGTTGTGGCAAAATTTGCCGGCTAACATTTTGTTTACGTATTATCGGGAATTGCGGTGATAATTGGCTACTAAAATTAATAAATTCGAAATGTCAGTAAGTGAAAATATTTAGAAAGTTGATTATATCGCACATTTTGATCTACTGTAAAAATGCGGTAACATGAAGCTGTCTGACAAAGACAAAGACCAAGTTAAGAAATGCCATTCATTCGTACGACGATATTGTTTTGGCCGTTGTGTACGAAAACATTGCACTTACAATCCATTCAACAAGCTTTACATTTTTGTAAGGGTTTTAAGAGTTAAGCAAATTAAGTTTTGCACAATAGCAAAGTTATATTATGTAACACAATGAGGCACATAAGATCATCGCTATTTGGCAAATAATTTGAACAAAAGAAAACGATTGCTAATCGACAAACTTATAAACAGAAGAACAATATTGTATTGTGTACCAGCAACTCGAAGAAACCTATTGGATACGACCGTGTATGGATATGCACATTCTCTCGCTTATCTTGAGCAAAATACTTAATACTAAGGTATGATTAACGCGAAATTGCACACCATTCATGAAGGAATTTATTAAAAAGCAGAAAATTGATTCAATCATTCTGGATTATTGATAAAATGATTGTTTCACTTTGCATTTACACTGGTTTTGCCGACATAAATCTTTTGAAGCCAACCAAACCCACGTCAACGTAGCTTTGGTACCACTTTTTGCCTGTGCACCAGTTTTTCCCTGTTGCCCCCAACCTTTTTCATGCATATCCCGAAATGTGCTGCGTATTTGGGTACTGACAGTTTTGCAATTCTTTTGCTCGATTTTAAGTTATGTAATGCAGAAGTTTTTTAATTTGCAAACGGTACATACAAATAATATTGCCCACACGTGCCTAAAGATTTTGAATCAATTATTTATTCGAGTTTTATTGCAACAAATATTAAGATAATAAGATTGAGTCAATGTCGGCAATAAATATACGCCCGCCAAGATCTCGTCTAGGGTGCAACCAACCAAGGGCACTTACAAGTCCGTCATTCATTCTTCCCCAGGACAGCGTTTACATAGCTCCTAGTGCACAACAGTTGTTGAATAGTGTAAGTTGGTGCATTTGTGCCGAGAGAGAACCAATGTTACAAGGTTGCCTAAAACTTTTGAAGCGGGATTTCACACAGATTCAGCATTCTAATGTTTCCATTAGTAAAACCTGATGAAAGGAGTTACCCTAACCCTGGTTTTATGCATAAACCATCCAATTTCTACTAATCCAATCAAAAAACTGATAAATAGCCCATACCCAAAAAGAATGAAACAGTCTTTAAGCTTAGCCCATGTTAATCCCTGATCAATTCTTTTACTTGGATTATACTTTCTATTCTTTTGCTTAATTTTTATTTCTTGTAACCCAAGATTATTCATAAATATTTCGTCTCTTTTTCTCCACAAATCGTAAATCCCTGATTCTACAACAAGTTTTAGGATTGTCTCAAATGATTGCCCAACAAAATTTTGAGACGCGGACCACCCAAATCTTAAAATTCGAATTTGAGCATCGGTATTCCTTATTTCAACAAATTGTCGACATGCTTTCATAAACAGGGAAAACGATTGTAAATCCTCAGTTTTCTGAACAAGTACAAATGTTGAAGGAATTTCAGTAGCAGTTCTAGTACCATTTCTAGCTTTATCTATATAAGTACCCGTGAAACTTGCGCCAATGGCCATATCATGTAAATTTGGAAACCCACCAAAAACCCGCAAATTTTGAACCCAGGGTATTTGATCTTGCCTCAAATTAGTAAATTCCTTAATAGAGGTTGGACGATGCAAAACGGTATTTTCAAATGTAAGTAAATCAAACCCATTTAAATTTATAAACGTTATAAAAGTCGATAGTTTTTGATCCGATGTTAGAAAGGAGTAAATTATGTCAGTATAAGAATTTGTCAAGATGAGCATCATCAAGCACCAAGTACAAATGAGCATGTTACTCGACTTGTTTAATCTTAAAGTTTTTTCAAAATTGTGATTATTCTGCTCTAAAAATATAGAAAAAGCCCAAAACACGATACTTAAAAACCGTCCCCTTCTCTTTTGAACAATTGCCAGAGTTATGCAAAACGTGATAAAAGTGCTGCAAAATAGAATCCAAACTGTAGGTTGAAAAGGCTCCAATATCTTGAAATTGTACTGAAGTTGGGTCTTGTTGATGAAGATGGCGTAAGATAAACCATTGTATGATCCGCCAAAAGAAATAATGTTTTTGTAGAAATTGCTTTTAACGTCGTGTAAGTTGACGAATGATATAGATCCTACGATATCTTCGAATTTAGTAAATTGACCACTCGTGGTGGCATTTCGCTCAATGATGAAGTACATGAAGGCACAAACAATTGCTGGGACTGCAGTATATACATTAGTCTTTCTATCAAAGGATGCCCCATTGTCACTGCAGTATGGAATTGTACGCCTGAAAATTCTTGGGGTGTAACTCCATTCAGGCCTCAGTCCTTTGATGTTTATTAAGACTTTGGATTCGGATAGGTCGCTTAATAAAATTGTCCACTCTTTTGTGATGTAGTTTTGATTCAACGTTTGGCAACTCGTCGTTTTGCACATGTGAATGTACTTGGTAATACAAAACGGACAAATCATTTTGACACTGGAAATAAGTCCCGTTGCGGGACACTCGACATGCAAAATAATTGCTTTCGAGAAATAGTTTGAAACTTTCGATAGTTTATGATTTTTATCTTTCTCGGTGTTGTAAACAAGAATCGCGATATCGGATGTAACTGTTGGGAAATCTGGCGCCAAATTTGTAAGATTTGAGTAACTTTGGTGTGCATTGAATACTTGGACAAAACAGTGTTTGAATTTCGTAGGTTGAGGCCCAATTTTACTGGTAATTTGCAGTGTTCGTATTACCGAGAATTGCGGTGATAAGTGGCTACTAAAATTAATAAATTCAAAATAGCAGTGGGTGAAAATATTAAGAAAGTTGATTATATCGCACATTTTGATCTACTGTAAAAATTTGATAATATTAGACTATCTGACTGAATCCAAATTAAGAAATGCCGTTCATTCGGATGACGATATTGTTCACCGGTGTAAAGTTTTGGCCGTTGGGTACGAAAGTACTGCACTTACGATCCATTTAACAAGCTTTACATTTTTGTAAAGGTTTTCAGAGTAAAGCAAATAAGTTTTGCACAATAACAAAGCTTTATATTAACACAATGAGGCACTTAAAAACATCGCAATTTGCCAAACTCGAACAAAGAAAAACGATTGCTAATCGATAAACTTGCAAAATTATAATTTCTAACTACTATATAGAGGAACAATATTGGTAATGTGGACCAGCAACATGAAGAAACCTTTTGTATCTGGCCGTGTATGGGTATGCAAATTCGCTCGCTTATGTATCTTTAGCAAAATACCAAAGAATGATTAACGCGAAATTGCACACCATTCATAAAAGAATTTACTGAAAGTATAAAATTGGTTCAATCATTCTGGATTATTGATAAAAGGATTATCTCCCTACGCAATTACAATGGTCTCGCCGCAATAAATCCTTTTGAAGCCAACCGAACCCACGTCATTATGGCTTTGATACTACTTTTCCCCTGAGCACCAGTTTTTCGCCTTAGCCCCCAATTTGTCTCGTGTATTTATATCCCAGAATGTGCAGCGTGTTACTTGGGTACTCACAATTTTGAAATTGTTTGCTCGATTTTTAGATGTAATGCAAAAGGTTTAATTTGCAAACAGTTCATATTGCTCACACATGCCAATCCTACAGATTTTTTAGGTTTTCAGCCAATTATTTATTGTAATTCATTGCAACAAATGATAATATTTTTAACCGATAAGTGTTGTCAATAAAAATCCGACCGCCAATCTCTGGGCGAGGGTGCAACCAAGCGCAGTTACTAGTCCGTCGTTATTCCCCGACAGAACATTTACAGAACTTGTAGTGCACAATAGTTGTTGAATTGTATAAGTTGCTGCATTTTTGTCAAGAACCAATTTTAAAAGGTTGGCTAAAACTGGGAAATTAAGTTGGGCTGGGTTATAGCATACGTTGTAGTGGTAGTCGGTATCCGGGTACACTTCACTGAATCGTTTGCAACTTGTCCCTGCAGCGCAATCCGTATCCACATCGCAGACGCAGTTATCCAGTAGGGCACAGTGGGTCGTGGCATTGTCTGTATCCATCCTGGTACCTCAGGGAACAGTAGATCCCCTCCTATACATGGAAGGAGCAATATAGTAGTTGATGATGTTCCGCAAGGAAAATTGGGA
>JAQIWQ010000986.1:0-12685 GCA_034695825.1 Folsomia inoculata
AGTATAATTTTAATAGTTAATAAGAGGTTAAAGTGTCATGCTAATCGTGTGTGGCTAAATAACTTCATTTAACGAATGGGCGACACATTTATGATGGTTGTTATACATTGTATGTATATTTCGTATTACATATATTATTGTGTAAATTCTTTCATGAGAAAATCTGCAGATTCCTTTTAACCAAACAAAATGAGAAAATCTGGACCTATGTAACTTTGCATGAGTCCTGCTGGCCTTTCAACACAGAATTATAACAAACGTTTCAAATCTTTAAATCCAAGCCCTTCACAATATGCAGATTTTTCTCCTGACCAATATACTTCTAGAAGTAAATATACGATTAATTTTGATTTAGCAGACTGACTGTCGTCGTCTTCGACAGTGACTGGGTGGTCTGCCCTGCATACGGTACCCACTGCACTGCATAACATGGGAATAACATTAAAATGGTAAAATATGCATGTTTTATAATGCAACCCACTCTTTATTCAAGAAATCATGACGTCTCAGCCACTTTTTCTTTCCCATGACCATGAAACTAACAGCGTTATCCATTTTTTGCTGAAAGGGCGAATTCGTATATATTATCTATATTATAAATTTATTGAAATTTGCAAATTCTGAAACTAACAGCGTTATCCAATTCTTGCTGAAAGGGCGAATTCGTATATATTATCTATATTATACATTTATTGAAATTTGCCACTACTGAAAATTATAAACAATCCACTGAATCTATAAGTGACACAAAATTTTCCTAAGGCTCGTAAGAAAACATCTATAGGCGAAGCAAATATGTAGTGATATTAATTCAATTTATAGAGAAATTCCAGTGTCTAACGTTCCAAGATTTGTTTGCGACATTCTACATCAACATGACATGACATAATTAAGGTTCATAACATGATCCGAATGATGGAAAATGTCTGGTTCGGACGTCTTTCCCTCCTATTACTGTTGATTATTCTCTTGTTAAATTGTATCGTCAATACCTTTGAACTCTTTTCAATGAACCCAATTTAGAGCCTTGTTATGCATTTCCAAATCAATTTCCAATGAATGCCAAGCCCATCAGAAAATGCAGGGTTTGTAATTTCACATTAGTCTATGGTAGTAATTTCAGTAATTGAAAGATTCTGATTTGATTTCGACTGCACTGCTCCTGAAGAACAAGACGCTAATGCATAATTTCAATTTCTACAAATTCATTTTTCAGTTATTCACTTATTTCTTCCCCCCCCCACATGCCCTCCCCATCAGACTAGACCAAGACCAAACCGGCTAGTAAACTACAGAAAAGCTCCTGTTTTACTCCATTATGTAAATCAGAGATCACGTTCCGCAGAATGTATGCTTTGGACCAGCCACAATATCACATCACACGATCACACCAAGGCTAAAAAGTTGCATCTTGTCTCTCAAATTATGTAAATGCAATGATAACGTGCTGTTTGATAAGCATCCTCGCTCTTCTGAGGTCAGTCAGCTCCTGTTTGTGCCCTGCGACAGCGTTTGTGTTACCAACAGATTAAGCAAGTTAGCACTTAAAGGTTTGATACTTTCAATCCCGATAAATCTCATTACCCCGAAACATTGCAATTCACTTTACATTGTTTGAGAATGTGAATTTGCAAAAAGATGCGAAACTAAGCGCCGGAGGAAGATGTAGTAATAATTTGCGAATGATCCCAACAGTGTTAACCAATGAGCGTGGTTTATTCTCGGTGTAGACAAAGTAGGCGGAGGAGTCTGGTCTGTCTGGTCGTCTCCCTGTGGGCTCACAGATTCACTCGTTTTCTTCTTCACCTCCACTTAACAACCTTAAAAAATACTTTAAGTACGTATACAATAGAGAGATCTATTAAAATATCATCCTCATCATAAAAGTAATACTGGATTCATCAAGAAAGTAAAAGAAAGTGATTAAATAATAAAACTTTAACCCCATCCATCCAATCTACCAACAACACTTTCCTTCTTTTTATCTGGTGAAACTTTCACCGTGAAAGAAAGTGATTTGATATTAACCAGTTTTTTATTACCCAGACAGAAAAGAGACTTGTTTTTAATTTGTGTGTCAAATCAACTTGAATCAATCAACCCACTACGGTTACAAATATATTTAAGTAAGTAAAACTCTATTTTGTTTTGTTTTTATCCTGTGGGGATTTCTCATTGTGGTTTTGTGAAGGATTTTCCATTTTACCAAATAAGTGCTAATTGTAAAGTGCAATGTATTTGATGCTGTGGTAAGGTCAGAGTCAGAGGTTGTGGGTTTGGTTTGACTTTGACGGAATTAAATTCGGGCTAATTTTGTTTAGAAATCTAATATTATACTTCCTGGTTAATTGGAATTAGTCTAGAACATACGTCGTGGGGAAAAGAATGTACTGTAAAACCTTTGTTTTGATTGGACACAATAAACCACAAACTATAGTAGTAGTAATTAAATAAGTACTGAGGGTGAAGGTGTTAAGGTGTATTAGGTTAATGTTCTTGTTCTTGTAACCTATGTATATTATGTCTGGTTTTAGACCGTTGACCATTTCTTGGGGCGACGATTTATACAAATAATAATGTTTATACGTGGCATACATTTCCTGTCTTGTCTATTTATTAATTGGTGTGTATAAATGGGAACAATTTCAGCATCATCAGCATTGTTATATCGTTGTTAGGCTGGTCATGTCATTTAGTACTAATGTTGGTGTAGCATTAATTTGTTTAGTTTTATTATAATAGTGACAAAGTGGTTTTAATTTCATATCCGCAGAAGCGTTATGTGTAAAAATTGAAGAGTGCAGAGGTTAGTGCTGCGGTGCTTAAATGGATGCAAACTCCGCAGCGATAGTTGAGGGGTGAAAGATAAGAAGGTGATTTATGTTTGGTAAGCCATTAAATTGAGCTGCTAAATAAATGTAAGTGAAGGGAGCAGGAGACGGATAGGTTCCATCTGTAAAAATAGTGTACTTATCTGTAATTCACTCGTGTGGGTATAATGTTTTTCATATTTTCGACACCCACGCAGGTTAATTTTCAGTTTTCTGTTATTTTTAATATACCTACACATTCTGAATATCGTATAGCAGTCTTGAATATAATGATTTGAGATTAGTTCGAAGAAAAAAACCAACAGGAGAAACTTAGGAGAAAGCTGGCTATGAACACTTTAATCAATATTATTTCTTGCGCGAGTGTGTAATATAAATTCCATAAAATAACTAAGAAATAAAATGTTGGAACAATCTAAAATGCGTTGTTAACTAGTTGTGTATTGATTGCCTGTCTTGTTTTTGTAGATAATCAAAGGACCTTGGATCCAGACTAGACGCATTGCATTGTGGATTCCGTTAACGCCAATTTTCCCCAATTCTAAACTAAGTGACAACTGGCGTCTCACAAACTCCTGGTTCTGACGAAGTGTTCATCCTTCAAATCACAAGCCTTCAGTTTCAAGGTCCCAGGCTGTTAAGATCAAAGCCATGTACAGATATGAAGTGTTGACCTCACCTCTGAAATTCAAAATGTCCAGCCAGAGCAACGGATGACTGACGAATTTTAGTACCATAGGCAAACACGGAAGTCTCACAAGTTTCTGAATTCATCAGCGGCTGTGGACCACATCTTGACATTTAATTTTAATGGGAAAATCGGAGCCTCATCGTGATAATTAAGCGGACCATGTATGTTCATAAATTAGGTCTGCTAGCTCATAAGTCTAACGCTGATGCAAACCTGATTTCTATTGTATAGGCACACCAGTTTTCAAATTAAGAAATTACTCTCATCTCAAAAGATAGACTGAAGCCTAGCGGACATAAGATCGACAGTCCGTGAATAGAACAAAATAGCAATATCATCAACTCAACGTCCAGTTGTACCGCAAATTCTGACAATGAATCGGTTTTGGACTGTCTGTGCGTCTGTGTTACCATTCTTTGTATTAAGCCAGTTTCTTCTAGTCAATGGTTAGTCTTTTTTTGATGTTGGAACCATGGATGAATTTAATATTTCAAAGAGACATGTTTTCAGGTCTAAAATGTAAATGTGACATTTGCCACTCTGATAACTATACCTGTGAAACCGATGGCTTTTGTTTCACGTCCACCATCCTGGGCAAGGAAGGAATTCCAGAGCATTCTTATCGGTATGAAATTTTTGAGAGAATTTAGCTTATTACCATCATGCATATAAAAATATATATGCAGATGTTATTTTTATTATTCATTCATTCTCCGTGATGTGCAAACTTCGGAGAAAGCCGAGATAAAGGATTTAATGATTTTGAGGGCAAGATACCGTGCTAGTAAAGTAATATCTACCCTACAGCTCAGGAAGAATAGAGTTCGGGGTCAGATTCATATTATAAGAAATTCAAGCAAGAGCCTATGGTACTGCGATGCATCTGATCATCGTAGACTATTATACAGTGCCATATTTATTTAAGGGAAAGGCAGCAATTAGAATGATATTAATGATAACATTACTAACTCATGTCAGAAGGTTTTTTTCGAACCCCCTGTTTAACTTCTCGCCATTAGTATGAAAGTATGATGTGAATATGCGGAAAATGCATTTTATGTGTTCGCAATTTCCAATCGCGAATATCGGGGTAGTAGTTGACGGAAAGAGAAGACGTGCAAAAAAACATCATTCACTGACTTCTCCAAAGCCCCTCATCTCATTCCTTTCAGTTTAAGGTTTTATTACTGAAGTAGATATTTTATGGTTAACTGTAATTTTCCTGCTCGAAAGGGCATTATTAAAATTGTTAATGACTGTTTACATATTCTGTACCTATAAAGTGTAGTGAAATAACAGTCCATTCTGCAAGCACAGTTTTTTGAAGTAATACAGTATACATGAATCGCATATTGAGATGCCCTGCATAAATTTGAGAAATGGCAATTAACCTGTAGGTCATTTTTGAATAACAATTCTTTTAGTGCTTCGCGGAGTCAAGTTTCACATTCACGTTCTATAATCCAATCACAGTGGTAGCAATGTGACACTAATTGTCACAAAATAAATGTTCAATAATGCATTTCTCAAACGAAAGTTTATTCGCCTTAAATCATTAAAATAGAACTTGCAATTTCTTCATAGTTAAACATTTACTTGTATCACCTTTATGGAGAAGATGATGCCTATTACGTTGGAAGTCGGATTCCAAGGCATATTTTTTACCCTCGCCGTACAATATTCTTAAATCTGACAATATGCTGTACAGAAGTAGTAGAAGTTACACAAATGTATGTATCAGTTCAACGTGACCATTTATTGTTTGTAGGAGGAAAGATCAATATTCCCAACAATTAGATAGTTACACGGTTACACTATGATTTTCTTCTAATTTTTGCAGCTCTCTTCAATCTTTTTTAATAGTCAGCACGCTGTTTATACCAAAGCATTGTTTTGGTGATACATGTTGCAGTTTTGAAATCATTTAAAATGCGTATCATTCTTCTGGGATGATAATGTTGTCTTTTGAAACATTCACACTTTCACCCAAAGGTTATCTTCCCTACCATCTGCGGCATTCATGAATAAAGACTATATAAATAGTGTTCTGGATTTAATTTCAAGTATTTACGAATGTCGAGGGAATACTCTCTCCCTCTAGGGTTTCACATTCTCTCGTCCTCATTCATCCTTGTTGGTGTCGTCTCAATTCTGCACCATTTTTCACCTTTGTAGATGCTATGACCTAGGGGTTGAGATGGACTTAAAAATAAATGACGACAATTTCAATCGCTTACTCGGAGCAAAATTTTGTCGGAAAAATGAATCTCAGTTCATTCGTTGGTGTTGTCAAGATAAGGATTTTTGCAATGATGCCGTAAAGCTTACACTCGATCAAATAATATCCTTAAACAATTACGGCAAAACTCTAGGTAAGCAAATATGTAGCGCACTTTAGTTGAATCTTACTGAAATATTCCATCGCATAGAGTTTTCAGTTTGCATTAATATAGTTTTCGAAACCATTTTTGTAGCCCTTCCAGGACTTGTTACAATAAAGCATTAAAATATGACTGAGAAAGCACAACGCAGCGTGTCGATTGAGATTTTGGCATGTGACATGAACACCATTTTTACAATTTAGTGTGTATTAAAATGTGAATTGCTGGTTTGGTGACAACTAACATCCCCCCCTGATTTGCCTGGTCTTAAATAGCAAACAGACGTGTTTACAAGTGTGGATGTGTTATCAACAGCAATTGTTTGTCAGGATGAAAATAAACCATTTTGCGTGACGTCTGAACTACACAAGTCAATAACCAGTAAATTGTAATTGGAGCTGGATGCTAAAGAAAAATAATAATAATCATTATTATCGGCAGTCTAATTCGTCATGACTTGACATTCATGTTGTCTTCGAGAGGACGCTTACATTATTTAGTTTAGTTTAATGAGCCTGGAATACCAAAATACATAAATATAAATATGCTAGTGAAGGACCTGAACATTATTCATTTGAGACGAAACCTGATATCTGATCATTACTGATATTCCGACTGTTGTTTAACTTATTGTAAAAGGACGCCAATCTAATGGTTTAGTGGAAATAATTAGTTGTTGTCTGTCACTCTGAGATGAAGTTATATGTAGAATGATGGCAATTACAATGGACATACAGGCATCGGCAATCCTGTGTAGTGAATCACACTAGATTTTCTAACCTTATCTATTATACGAAGACCAGCAGGGCGGAAATGGCATGTTTACAGCAAAATAAATCTTAGCATCCTATTCTCACTGAGAATTTCTCATACGCAAGCCTTTTGAATGAAGTGATTTGTAAACCGATTGCTCGTACCACCAAAGCTCAGATTTCTGTGCATGTGCATTGTGCAATTGTGATATTACAGATAGCATTTACATGGTGTTCACATGCCAGAACAACAATCCAGCTTCACTTTCTAACGTGGGTCAGGAATTTAGAATGAAAAATGATCTTAATTTGGTTCCCAAATTTCATAATGTTGTATGTCACGGTTGCTGTAATGTGTTCAGTGTCACTTCTAGGAAAATGATAGCATTTTTTGAGACTTCACCATTCACCGGCAAGGCATTTTATTTTCATTGATATGTTATTGATATTGTGAATGCCTTAGAAAGAGGGAGATTGTATTCTTCGCTGAAAACTCTTAACATTGAATTATGTTTCATTCCCTGGAGTGGTCAATTCTACGTTGGAGTGTCCAAGAGACCACTGCATTATGACTGTTGTACCTTAGGTGTCTTGGCATGAAGGAATCTATTCCTCCTGAGAAACCGTTGCAGTGTGAATATTCGAAAAAAGACAATGATTCATTTGTCATCCAATGCTGCAAAAATGATGACATGTGTAATAGCGATTTGAAGCCTACCCTTCACGTTCGACGCGATCCCCCAGGTACGTCCCAGTTTATTGGGAGGATGTTCCGTAGAAAGATGCAGAAAAATAGTGTCGTCTCCCTGAACTGTGATGATTACTTAAGTTGTCCAATGTCATAAATTCCCGCAGACGTTTTTGTACATTTTTGTTTGCCTTTTATTTATTTATCGACCTTGAAATTTGAAATGCTGTATAATTGCCTCGTAGTTGAAGATGGTGATGGTAACAAGATATTTTATTGCTCACGTAAAGATCGTCATCAGCCTAAATGCCTTCCAACGTTTTACAGTGCTAAAGGTTCTGATTTCTCTTCCCATTTGACAGTGGATAAATAATACAGTTAAAAGTTGCATAAGGTGTGCTCAAGGATAAAGTAAGCTAAATAATTTGTGAACGTCAGTTAGCTTACTGCATAAAGTAGTGTGAATCATTTAATGGGCATAAGTACCAGTGAAAGTACATTATACAACTAATTATGCCCAGCTTGTGTTTAAACACTACCCTGCTTCACCTTGTCAGTGTCAGTAGTAAATAGAAACCTGGAAATCCAGTTGAAGTAAATCATTGCCTCTTTCAGCTGTATATTACGCACTCATACCTTTATGATTTATTGCATCGAGTCATTTAAAAATACATTTTCGTAATGTAGTATTGTCTGCAGTCAAAATCAAATGCCGTAACCAAATATGTGGTTATAGATAATGGCTTTCCTTACTTATAATGTCATGGACTTGAAGAGTGTATGACATACATATTTGATGGACAAAATGAGTTCCAATTTAAAATCGAAGGAAGGAGATATTGCAGTGCGAAACACTCCCGAAGTGGTCAAGCTGAAAATGAATGTGGGCGAAATAGAGTGAAAGTGGCTTAATGTAAAGTTTGTTCCAAGAATTTATGCTTCAGGTGGGAGCTACAAACCAATTCATAACCACGTCCATATCTCTCCCTTAGATATTTATTACACAGGCTTTATACCGTTTGCAATAATGAATGTAATTTGCTCTCAGAGAGTCATAAAAACTGGGATCAAACTTTACGTTAATTAAAACCGATGTTGTTGTTTGTAAATTAATGCGTGCACGTGTTTGTACATGTTTTTTAGGTGCGTACACCAGGCATCGATATTTCCTGGATCTGAAGGTATTTGTAGGCAAATTGCAAAGTCGAATATTCCGATTGATGACAAATGCGGTGGTGTGGACTGTTGTAAAGGAGATGACCTTTGTAATGCTCATTTGTATCCGTCTTGCCAAAATAAAACCAACACCAAAACGTTCCTGAAAAACAAAACACTGCCAATCGACAGAGGTGAGGGAAACCATCGTCACAGTGGAGGCTCGTAGTTTGTCCTCATGCAGTATCCAAAAAATATAGCAATTTTTCCTGCCTAAAGTATGCCAATTCAAATTCAAATCGTTCATATCCTCCGTTTTCTACTTTAACTCGTAGCAGCTTTTCAAATCATTGGTACTTTTGTGATTACTTGAATTTCTTGTAGAATTTCCAGCCTTCCGTAAATACAGGAGTAGCAACAACTTTTGAACTTTTTACCGCAGGAGACAGAATTGTGATAACTGTTACTTTTTGTCCGTGGAGCTTTGCCTGTGAAAATATGCTACAGCATCGCAAACCCACCGGGTAATCGGGGCCAACTTGTATCCGCAATAATTTTTATTGATGTGTGCCAAAATACGTTACGAAACGATTGAATTTACAAAAAACCATTACCATGTTCGAGTAGTTATCTTTTACGGCCTGTATGTATGCACCAAAAATATCGTACTGTACTCATACCATCCAGATGCGTGATTCCATTTGAGGTGACTTTCCTCCAGTGAAATTAGAAAGCATGCGATTTCTCTATGGCAGTGTTGGCAGCCTCCTTTGATCAGTGGCAATCGATTGACCGAATAGAAGTTATTGGTATATTCCCTTATTCTTTAGTTGATGCGGTTTAGGGGAACTCGTACATTCATTCAGAAAATCATTAGTAAAAATTATTTCATGTATTTGCAATTAGGATACGTTATACAAGTTCGTCATCTCATTATCATAGTGTAAGTAATGCCATGTTATACTATAAAGACGAAGACCAATCCTGACCCACTGTTTGACATAAATGCGACATGACGTGAAATGTAATTTGCTAAACTAAAATGTTTGCTGTTCATGCTTTACAAACCGCAAGCAAGGAAAATATGCTGCTAGTCGCTACTTGATCGTTAAACGCCTGCAATGCGCTGCCGCCTGCAAAATTTAGCCCAAATATTAAGCTTTATTTAAAGCAGCCATTGCCTTACTGACAAGTATCAACGTGTGCAATGTCTTTGCTTTAGTTTAATAAGCGCCTTTAATGTACCTTGCTACTTTCTTGTTAACTGCCATTGCTTTCCAGCTTAAAAATTGTTTTTCGTGCTGCAGTTATGACGGCTTCCAATACTATGCCGTAAACGCAATATTGCCTTTCGTTTTCTTCAATTGCTTTCAAAATTGCAAATTCAACTGTGGCTTCTGCAATGCTTTGCAAATGCTAATTTACGCCAACGCTACAAAATTTCAAAAAAAATTCGGCTGCTCCAAATTTGATCTTAATAATCATCACAGGTCGTCGTGGAATGATGCTTGTTGCCTTTATCTATGCAATATAAACTGATCCCATGTTGCGCTAAGCAGGTCACTCAGAATCATGGGCAGATTTGGGAGTTTTGGAAATCGCTATGCTGATTGCTGGTCCAATTTTTCTCATCTGCCTCATCGTCCTCATAATCGTATTCTACTCATGGCAAAAGAACAACAGAATCAAACTGTTTTCACCTCAAAATACCCCATTGATGGAAAAGTATTTGCTAAGCAATCCCGAAGGAGATTCTAGTGGTCCTTGTTTGAAGGATATGATCGACATGACCACCAGTGGATCGGGATCAGGTAAATATTTGTTTCCTCTATCACATCACATCGCGTACATTATATCCGTGTAACTTGATTAACACGTAATTATTGCACGTGTTGAGTAAAATAAATTTTCCCATCCTCACCTGAAGACCAAGATGAAATTACATGTCAAATCAGATTTAAGTCATTTTGTAAACTATTGTGAACGACTTTAATGACCTTTCGGTATGTGGTCGTAAATTTTCTACTTATGATGAACCCTCCAAATACGCCTCCTTCAACGATGGAGGAAAGGGTATATAACAAACCCTTACTTTCATTCCTGTCTTATCCAGTACAAACATTGCAGACGGAAGTTTTAAGAATTAGTGCAGCCATTATTGGCATCAATTCACACTAAATGTTTTTTTACCTTACTCTGTGATTATAACATGAGACCTGAAATGCCATTGACAAATCGACATACCTTTCGAAAGATTCCCATTTGCCATATCGCGTCCTATTGTCCAACCCCCAAAGAATGTGACCTTAGATTCACAAACAAACATGTTCGTCCCATAGATATGGGTCTGCGAACCCATACGAAAGAATATAATTTGACAAAGTTTGATGTTATATTGTTCACCTGACGGACTTACAGAGTGTTCCTATAAAGTAGATGGATTACTATACTTAATAACACGTCGTAAATTTTTTTTATTGCTCAAAGAAAAGAGTTCAATATCCTGCCAAGTGACCATTAAAGTTGGAAAAGTGTTTTCAACTTCATGGATGTATTAAAAAATAGTAGTCATTTAAAATACGTTTTTAAAATAATTTAAAATACGCATCGGTGGTCACAATTTTGCCGGATGTTACTCGCATTATGGAAGCTATGCTTTAATGAATATCTTGAGTTTTCAAACTATTATTGTGAATTGATGCCTTCTGACTGGATATAAATAATATTACGAAGTTAAGTATAATCGTTACAATTATTGTCATGATGTGAAATTATTTTTTATTAGGTCTACCATTGCTAGTTCAGCGCAGCATTGCCAGACAGGTAAGGCTCACTCATGACGAGGTTTATTATAATTTGTCAATAATAAATAACTATTTCCCAAAAATTCTTAGTTGATTATGTGTGCCTGCGTTAATATTAATTAAAATAACAGGTGCAACTACTCGAGGAAGTAGGGAAAGGTCGATATGGTAAGTTTTTGTGATCTTTTGAGATTTTCTTCCCTACCTTATGTATGGCGTCTTTGTCTAGGCGAAGTATGGCGTGGGCGTTGGCGAGGCGAGAATGTTGCCGTTAAAATATTTTCATCCAGAGAAGAAAGGTCGTGGTTTCGAGAATGCGGTGAGCATTTTTCAAAATACATATAACAGAATTTAACTAATAATTTTAATAATAAAATTCAAAAAATAAATTTGCATTTCAGAAATTTATCAAACTGTGATGCTCCGACATGAAAATATACTCGGTTTCATTGCAGCCGACAACAAAGGTAAGAAATTATTAAATAACAAAGATAGCATATGTCATGCGTGTCTAAACGTACATCCAGTATTCTAATCTGCTAATTTTGGGAGATTCAAGTTTTTCTGCAATTATAATTCTTTTTTCGCCAATTATATTTGCAAGATAACAAAGGAGTTCAATTTAATGGCGTAGGTAAAGCAAGAAACAACTTTTGTTTAAACAACTTCAAAAAACAACCTACATAATTGTGCCCAGGTTTTGAATTATTTGAATGCATTGTTGACTGGCGAGTGAAAAACCACTTTTCTGAGTCCATCCAGCAGCTGTATACATAATTAATCAATATTAATATCCGATGAGAATTTTTACGCTTCAAGGCGTCATTTTTTCATAAGAATGTTTCACACCAGGCAAGCTGAACGACATGCACTCCATTACTGCACTTAGGCAATCAAGGTTACTGCTAAGCTAAATCTTTATTCCGAAAGATGTGAATGCGCTTTAATTTTTCCATTTTTCTTGGTAGACCTGCAGAACCAACAGACTATGCATGTTAATAACACTACAGTGCGTTCTGTTGTGAAGTTTCTTTTAATTGAACGGTTTATTTCTAGTAAACTTTGACTTCAAGATACAATTTATAAATCAAAATTAGCATCCCATTCTATAAATCGAGTTAAACCACGAACGAAAATGAGGAATTTTATTGTTGACTGACGATTGGAAATGATTCTTGTGTATAGTTTGTTGATGATTTTCTTCTGACTGTTAAATAGATAATGGAACATGGACACAACTCTGGCTGGTGACGGACTTTCATGATAAGGGGTCCCTCTTCGATTACTTAGGAAGAACCACCACGGATCACGTTACGATGATTAGAATGGCCTTTTCTATTGCGTGAGTTCAATGTTTTTTAGTTTTGTGAATGCAATTTATTA
>JAQIWQ010000987.1:0-12683 GCA_034695825.1 Folsomia inoculata
TTCAAAATTGTACTATCAATTTTCCAATTTATATCCAAAGTTAATACATACCAAATGAGTACCAATTCCAAAACAATTGATTTGATGGCCTTGCTCATTAAGAGACCTAGAAAACAAAAGGAGTGAGTTAATCGTGAGATAAATGCAATTCACAACAAGGAGCTAACCAAATTGTTTCTTCGTTGATGTCATTGGAAGCCACAATAGTAAGGTTCTTGAACCATTCTATATCATAGCTGAAATGGCCAATAATATAATTAGCAATGATCTTTGTAACAATTACAATTGACTGATTTCATACTTTGCAGCAATGCGTTCGAAAGCAGATCTAGCTGTCCGGGAAAGGTACTGCATCAAAGACATAAAATAATATTGTTAAATAGGACGGAAGATAATGACTAATATTACAAAATCCTAATATGCTTAATCTATCTTATGCATCATTTGATAGACAGGTGAAGGATACTCACCGCCAGGTCTCCACTGTCGATTCGAATACCTTGTGGCTTGTAGCCCATTTGATGAAGTGCCATTGCCACTGCACAAAAGTTCAGCAAACCGCTTCTGTGAAACGAAAAACGAAACAGAATTAAAAAAACTTATTGTTTCCAATTTTCATTTTAAAAGCCAAGCAGAAAGCAAACCTTACATATTCTTCAAAGTAAACCATACCAAGCATTAAAATTGCAGCTTCAAGGAGTAAAGTACTAACAAATTGGGACAGCGAAGTAAAAGCGTATGAACTAGAAGAGTCTCTCCTGACGAAACACGAAGGTTGAGTTAAAGCTAACGATAAATAAAGAATGGATAGAAAACAAAAATGTCAGGAAAGGCAAACATCGGGAAACACATTGTAAGACAAGGTCACAGGAGAGCCCGCTTTTCTAACCTTACGGTATCATACGTGTCAACCAAGGCCACGAAACCATCGGGGAACGCCAATGCATATGAAGCGAAGGCAGCTAATTCTCCGTCCGACGACTCTTCTGTCAAAACTCTGAGAAACTTCAAGGACGGGGTAAGTTTATCTTTCCAATCATTGCACAAATCAATGAAATCTATTTCTGCCCCTGTCTCCTTGTGTTTAATGGTCTGTAATATAAAAGTAAATTGCAATGGTCAATACGTACGGGAAAAAGTAATAATTACCCTGTTCGACAATTCTTTGCAGCTTGAGAAACTTGAGACATATGCGTGAGCATGCGTCCCTTTTACCGGAATTTGATACAATTTTCCGGCCAACACGTTGCTGGTTCCGTCAAATCCTCCCAGGTATGCATATTTTGATGCAGACAGGCCACCATCAGGTCCCTGAGCTCTTCGCAAACCAAACTCCAACAGCTGTACATTTGGACCAGCTGCGATACGATATCTAGCAGCTTTGTCAGTGAAACAAAGGTTTGAAACATATTCAACATACATAAAAAATGAAGAATTGACTTACCATTTGTAGCAACAAGACTAGCATAATTGACTAAGGTCAGTAGAGTTGTTTCAAGCAACTGAGCTACAATTAATGGCCCGTCGACCCTGCAAAGTAATCGAAATTTATGAATTCTCTGGTGTCTGGGAGGGTGATGAGGCGTGTTCAAAAATGTTAACGTGAACACAACGAGGCAAAAGTATATTTTATTAAATAAAATCCCACCTTAATAAAGGTACACGCGGAAATACGATAGAGCCCTCCTCAGCCGCATATAGAGTAATACTATCGGCATTCAGGTCAGCCAAGAAATCAAAGAAAGCAGGATCCACCGATGATGGCAAAGTCTCCTTCAAGTACTGAATATCTTAAAATAGAATATGAATTAATTTCCCATGGATTGATTATCATTTCAGTTAAAATGAAAATGAATCCTACCACTAGGTGAGTAGTGGAAATTTTCCAAAAATTTCAAGACCTCTTCCAACCCTGCAAAAATGGTAAATTCTCCACTAAAAGGGTTCTTTCTGAAAAAGAGGTCGAATGTCGCATGTTCTTTTATTTTGCCAGCCTTCCAGTACGCATACGCCATCGTTATTTGATACAAATCTGTAAAGAATAATATAACATTGATTAAATATAATATTTTTATTGTTATTTATTATTTGAAAATCATTTTGTAAACTCACCGGTAAGAAGAGGTTGTATAACCTCATTCTGTCGATGACTACTTCTTCTAATAGGAAGGTCGTTTATGACCCCGTTCTCGTTCATCGTGGGACTCTGAAATTTAAAACATTGTAAAATTAAAAGACAACTCAAAAGTGCAGTTAACTTTAACAACATCAGACGCGAAATATCATTTATTAAAACCAACCCTTAAATTTTTAAATTGGTAGCAGGAGAGAGCCTCAACTGACCAGCAGTGTGAGCAAGCAAGTATGATTAATGAAGAAACAAGATTCACTCGAATATCTTTCTGTGAAGAATGTCGAAAGCCAAGTGCGATAATCTAAGACTCAATGCAAGAATTTATACAAAAGCTTCAAAACAACTATCCAAATCAGCCATTTCCCTGCGCATCATTACGTTCCCCAGCTTCAGCTATATCGTTTTGTGCATTAAGCAGTACATCATTTGAAAGAATCCGAGGGCGAAAGTTAGGACCTTGGAGTCATTGCTGCGTACCATGTACAAGTTGTCACGGATCAATTCCAACCAACATCGAAATAATTTCCTCTGATTGTTCAACCCATAGATTCCGACTATACATATAACATTATGCATAACGTATATTGGTCCCAGTCATTCTGAATGAATAAATACAACGTTCACTCGCTCACCTATCCCAAACCAATGATATATTTCTTCGGACAGTTTCATTGTACTCTGACTTTCTCTCCAGCCACTTTTTTCATTATCATTATGGAGTTGCATGCGATTTTGGAAAGTGTTCGTTTGGTCTGGGTCGGATGCCCTTGATTTCCTTCATTGACTAAACGGGACCGGGTCCTACATATTTGTGCTATCCCGTACCGACGCGTTTTCCTGACTACCCGTACCACAACGTAACGCCACCGCTCTACTCTGGCTACCACTTAATTGTATAATAAATAGCATACGAGATTACTGTACTATGTATGTACTCGGAGAAAGTCGCCTTCAAGTTCGACATACATTTCACTTCAGAAATTACCTGAATGACATGGTCTAAAATAAAAGCCAATTCACCACTGAAACTTTTAGGCACAGAACATAAGGATTTTTGTGAATGGGCAGTAAAATTGTCCTTACCATTAGTAGTGAAAGTGCCGTTCTGTGGGAGTTGACTCACACTGGTACGACGTGTACTTATTCGGATGAACGATATTCTGATATGCCCAATGCTAAATCTTACAAGAAAACAATTCTGATGAATGTTTGTGCACCACTTAAAGCACAAGAAAGCAAATTAGGGAACGGGTCGATGTGCATTAAGTGAAAGCTTCAAGATTTAAAGAACAAAAGAAAATAAATTAGACCTGCTCCGTTGGAGAAAGCAGAGTTACTTAAATTGTTCCATGTTTATGCTTTTTTCTCTTTTGCAAGCTTTCCCTTACACCTTACAAACTTCCTCTTTACTATACTATAATACTATACTATACTTGTCTGGCCTTAAGTTTCTTCATTAGTTTTCCTATAAGAAACTAGAAACTATACTACTGGAATGTCAATTAAAGCTATTTAGCCCATACCCTTCACCAAATCCACACATTTGACATTTACTACTATACTTTGCTAATAAATTGATAAAATGACAACAACGAATGATTGATTATTACCTCAATTAACAGGATCGATTGAATTGAAGTTAACCACACACCTTTACCAAATATGTAGAATAATATGTACTAAAAGTAGGTCTTGAAGAACCAATAATAAACCAGTCTAAATCGTATGAATAAACATTGAATCCTTAAGACTGCAATAAATTTTTTCAACACTTCAATACCAGCACCTATCTCAGTACTGAGATATGGAAAGTAGGGGGGGTATAAATTTAATTATTCTAAGAAAAAACCCCAAGCCAAGCTAGTCGTACTAGTTAAATTCTTGTAATATGAATCGTTTGAGCATAAATACGATTGATAATAGGTATTAATGACTGATACCAAAGTCAACAGTCCCAGTCATTAAATCTGGTGTGTTCATGCATGCATAGAATTTAGAGTAACATTAACAAGTAATCTTTCCTGTACATAAATATTAATGAATATGTGACTGAATACATGTACGTTATAATAAACAGAGTATTATGTTCCATTAATTTCTCATTTTACACAAACATTTTTCAAGGCATCTTTTAACTAGAGGTCTGATGTCTTATCTGAGTCTGCAAATTAAGCCATCCAGTACACATTTTAAGACAAAACAAATAAGAACTCTAATCTATCTACAATGCCGTTGTATGTAACTATTCTCATCTCATCATGTGCATCGTTCATGATGGTAGAATAAATGTAATGCAGATTGAATTTCGACTGAACATTCAAAAGTAATTGAATCAGTTCAGTCAGATAGGGCAGACATATTTACTTACGTCTATCATAACTTGTTCAAATATAGATATGACAGATTTTTATTGTTTAAAATTTTGTCAGGTCTTACCACATTGATCGACACCAGCTCCCTGCAGAGGCTGTGTTCCTTTCTGCGACTAGAATAATGCTAACAATGTGACCCATGCGACCACACATCCAAACCATTATGATTTCCTGCCGGAGAAACAGTACACAATACAAAATCAATCTCAAGTATGAATGATCAGAGCTTTTAGAATTTTAGAATGTCGGCATGTCAAAAATGGAAAACTTATTCCTAGTAATAATGATACAATACATACCATACATGAAAAAGACGTGGTGTGGGTGTGGTTGAGCAGGTCCAATGTCAACCTACAAATAGAAACTTGAACTGACAAGAAAACTGATTTTGTGGAAAAAAACAAAAACAGTAAATTAACGCGAGTCTTTTATAGACTGGAATGAATTCAGTGTGATCTCATGTTGTTCGTTCGCCGCCTCCAACTCAATCAACATCCCACCATCATATTATCCTCGTGGCTCGTAGGTTCTTAATAAAATTCTTAAAAAGCAAACTAGAACTTTTGAAATATTGAAGAGTTTTAAAGAAAAGAGGTAGACAAAATGCATTTAATGTACTATTTGGATAAAAATGGAAAGCGTGTCTACACCCTCAAGGTAAAAACATTGAATAAATCCCCTCAATTTCTGTATTTATCCTGCTTGATCCAAGTTATTGTTGTTTATTTTTAGAAGGATGATCTCGAAGGAAATCCAACCATTTCAGCACATCCTGGTATTTAAGATTTATTTTGCTGTCTCTCTACTAAATCCATTGTGATGATAACTCAGTTTCCAAATAATTTTAGCGAGATTCTCACCGGAAGATCAGTACTCGAGGGAAAGAATCACCATCAAGAAACGATTTGGACTTTTGCTTTCTCAACAACCAAAGATTGCCGTTTGATTGAAACATTCAGGAAAATTTCTACTGTTTTTCAATAATTTCTGTTTATTTATAAAAGTACGTGATGTGAAAATATCTTGATCGTATGTAGATTGTACCTCAACATTATACATGTCCCTATAATAAAATTTCATACACAAATGTACAAGAAAAACATGCACTACTGGTCTTACCATGATTTACAAACAGGCATTATTGGACAAGATAATCTTAGTCTTAGAGTAAAGAAAGGGTTTAAAATAAGTTAGTTTAATAATCCGTCTAAAAACGGTCAACCACGATTTGTCAACATGTTATAAGGTATCCAAAATGTGTGGATGTACATAAAAGGTTTGGTTTGGTTTTCGATAATCGCTACTGTTTTACAATTATGCAATTTTTGAAAATAAATACAACAATTTTTGAAATAATAAATAGATTAGGCATTAATCAAGGTCGTCGTCTAGAATCGGCATTGGGATATTTTCTGCATGAATCCATTGTTTTCCACGGCATACAATTAACGGGTTGATGGGTTCCACAGGGTTTTTAAGCACAAATAGTTTTTTCTCGACAACCACATGGAGCAATCCAACAGCCAAAATTGATATTGACATATGTTCCGCAGTTCTAATGTCAACAGTGTTTAAAACGTATTTCAGCAGACTCAAAAAGTCGGTAGTTGTTTCCGTATCCAGGTAAGGCTGACCATCGCTCTATAATAGAAGAATTTAGTTGTTATTGTTATTTTATTGTATCACCACACATCGGCACTGATTGGTTGACTTACGTGGAACTGTAAACTGTCTTTCAAATGTTCAAGAATAGCTCGCTTCAGAGCGTGCATATCAATCGGTTTGGGTTTTTTGGTAAAGCGTACGGATTCCATATCAGTCTGAAAATGTCAATCACAAAGTATATTGACGTTGAGAATTATTTCACTTAGTTTTCTAACCTTTTGCGTAGGATCATGTTCAGATTCCATGAGTAAATTGCTCAAACATATTGGGAAATTGAACGAGGCTATGAAAATAAATAAAGTTCATTTAGTTGTAGTTGTAAACCCTTTTGGCAATTTCTAAAATATTATTACACAATGACATCAACTTACAGTCAAATGGAGCTCCGGTTTCTCCCGTACGTGGAATATCCGCATCATGGAGATCCATTGGGGCATCCTATATTATATAAAACGCAATTACACAAACCTCACTCAACGGTACTTTTTTGAAAATATCAACTGACGTTCACAAAGTCATCGTCGTAATGTCTTTCAACTTCGAAACCTGCATCGTGAATGTAATCGTCCTCGACTTTGTTCATTTCCAATACAAACTTATCTTCATCCTTTACAGGAGCAACGGTCAACGAGTTTAAAAGATTTCGACGTAAATCGATGAAAAATCTGAAAAATATTTCATTTTGCATACAAATACGCGAAATTGCATTTTCAAACAATGCTTCTTAAATGCTCCTCACTTAAACAAATTAGGGATTTCGGGTTTTTCTTCGTCATTGTCGTTGATCAGCTCCAACACTTCTTCAAATTCTTCACCAGGTTCATCCAACTCTAGGTAGGGATGAGCAGGTCTTCCTTTGGAGCTCCAGCGCTCTATATTCCGTTCATCAAAGACACCTTTTGCACTTTTGACAATCAAAAACCTATTATTGTGAGCTTTTCTGTCAACGTTTTTGATGTCAATGAAAACAAGATCTTTCTTTGTCCTTGGTTTCCTCGTACCAACTACAACAAGTAGATAACCAATTTACAAACGAGTGAATAATAAATAGATAAGCATTAAGTCACACCAATTGTAGTGAAGCGCTGGTGTTTTACAAATGTAGGGCCACACCACCCGAATGATGACTTTACTTTCTGATAAAGATCGAAAAAATCTTGTAAGGAACTTAGTTTTCGAGCGCTTGACGCCGGTTCTTGAGTACCTTCTATCATTCCTTCGTCATTGACTAAATATACAAAATACAAATACAATAATCGAAAGTCAAAACATATGAAATACAGCATCCATCCGTCCATCAATTATTGATGATTAATACAGTGGTTTGGCTTCAAGAAAGATGCTGCAAGACAGTCAACTGAGTCAACTTTAGACGTGAAATTCCTTGTGTATTTCCCATTCATTTCCCATGCAAAGTTGACTGCCAACCGCGGCATCTTCTTTGGAGCCAAACCTCTGTATCTTACCAAATGTATCATTAAAGCCCCTGTCATCTTCCAAGTTGTCAGCAACTTCGCCAACTTCGTTATAATCCTGCGGTGGTTGTTCTAGAGGCACATACGCATGTTCAGCTTCGCCTTCTGGTTGCATCAGGTCTGGTCCGGCGTCAGGATGAAGAGCTGATTGATAATTTTCAGGAACCTCCATTTCTTGATCATGTCGTTTTCCCTGGAACGCATAAAATTAACATCAATGAAATGTTGCACACACAATATACATTTTAAAATTTTAACATACCCAAACATCATAGGTTTTTTTGTCGAAGTCCTCCAAAAGCAAAAACTTTAGATGTTGCAGATTTCCAAATTCGGCAACTAACAGTTTTTAAAGAGGAACATTCCAATTATTGAACAACAATTCGAACTCCATTATAATACATCTTTCAATCTTACTATTAATAACAGCTGTAGAGACTACCAGTTTCTCATTGCCGAAATCCGTCTCTACATCCTCTGTAGAATCTGGTCGGACTTCAGGTCCGACTTTCGATAAGTACCTGCGGAGAACACTAAACGTAAATGATATGTTGATGTGAAAGTCTATTATCTACGAACTGAAACGTACTCCGTGAAATAATCGAAATCTATATCATTTTCAATGAAATCTTGAAACTTAGTTTTCAATGCTGCTCGCCGAGCGCCGCCTTTGCAACTGTCAACTTCTATGGATAGGGAAATTTTTGAAATGTCTTCAATCACGCATTGGTTTTCTTTAATTTTCTGTAAAAAAAGTACTTTTAAATATTTCATGTATTCAAGTTAAGTGACATTCTCAATAAGTAAATTAAATACCTTCTTCCTCTTCTTCTTTACAACTGGTTGCCCTTCTTCGCCATTACCACTAACATCACCTTCCTGGTCCCCCCCTTCATGGTCAGTATCAGTCTCGTTTCGCTTTTTATTTCGCATTTGCATATTAAGGGTTGAGGCCAAGTCCATCACAGAAAGTTTCGTTTTATCAACTCGACAAACGTAGATTTTGGCACCGGCTTCCAACATTCTGCCAGCTCCCTACAGTACAAGATGAATTAAAATTTATTTCCACCAAATAAAGTAATATAGACAAGGCATTAGACATACCAACATATCATGCTTATCAAATTCTGGTAGATCAATGATATCCCCCATCAGCTCCAAAAATCGAATTTGAAACGCATTGTCCATTGTGATTTTCTTAAACACAAAATACAACAAATCAGCACATGAAACAAAAGTTTATCATACATGATAACATAAACATGATACATGAAAACAAAAGAAAAACATAAATGAATGATAAATGTACATCAAATACACATACATGAGATTGAAACAAGTCAATGCACGAGGCATAAATTTTCTTTAATGTATCCGGGTCAGGTGTTGGTACCACTTCCGTTCCAGTGGCAGTAGTGCTAGACTTTATAGAACCTTGTCTTCGAACTGAAAGACGTTTCCTGAGGCGTGGATTTGCAGGTTTTCTGGTACTCTGTAATAATAATTTTAATAACAACCATTTTCATTTATTTCATGTTCCCATTTCATTCAGAAACTTACTCCAGGTACCTCACTTCCTGCATCATCATCATCTTCATCACTATCCACCACAGTCATCTTAAGCCCCTGTCCATTTACATGTTGCGGAGGTCTGTTCTGTTGGTTCTCGCCTTTTCGACTTGGTCCTGCCTCCTCATCTAAAATGCCAAAAGCATTAAATAAATACTACCCCCTCTGATCTAATAGGTACCATACCAAACCAAACCACACTAACTACTAACTTACCAGAATCTAACAAGAGATCACTGTTGTCTAATTCATCACTCCACTTTGGATCCGAAGGACGTTTTCTCCCTTTCTTAGGCCGTGCTGGAGATGATGATGAAGTGTCTTGCTCATCATCATCATAATCGTCCTTCCTTTTATTGTTTACAACGAGTGGTTTGGCAATCGCCTTCTTTTTGGTAGGAGCAGGGGTTGCCGGACCCCTACGAGCTCGACCTTTAAGACGCACATCCTTTGGTACTTGGATATCAAAATCCACATCGGAATCACTGTTCGACATTTTCAATTGTGATTTTTAATTTACACTGAGACTTCCCTAAAAAATAATCCTTCAGCCTTGTTCAGTCAACTAAACACTAAACAAAACACAATCTATTTACAATACTAAGTTTGTAATACAATGTACAATCCCAAACCGAGGAGAAAATAAAAACAGAAAAGGACTACGTTAAAAATTTAAAATATTTAAAATATTCTTGTACTTTAACTTTTTAGTTTAGAAATTTTAAGTTTGTTTTGTTTAAAAATTGCAACTTTTTTTAAAGTGCAGTAAAATACGAGGGAGGAAGAAAGAACCGTTGATGGATCAATCCCGCTGCTGCACTCCGCCAAAATTGTAAACTCCATGCTACCTCACTCTTCTGCTCATCCAAAACATTATTGCACGTATAATTTTATACTCGGGACAGACATTTATTACAGTTGACAGTAATGACTATGAATTTTTTCGAGTCATTCATTGTCATTTGTCAAAGTTTGTTGCGTATTTATTGTGGGGCTGGCTAGTTGTCAGTTATCATTGGAGTGAGTGCTGCTAACTACTGTAAATAATAAATGCTATAGGTCATAGGTAATCATTTTGATTTACCTACATCCCTTCAATTGATTGAATTACAATAATTACAGGTAAATACAATTGATCATTTTTTTGTAAACCTGGTTTTGTTTTATAGGGGGTTAAAAATGAATGTGATTTGTGATATTCGTTATTGATAGGGCACAAAAGGGTCAGAGACAAATTGTTTGATTTCTTTGTTTGTGTTGTGTGCATCGATTTTTGATCGATTAAATATTATAAATACTGGGGGTCTATTCTGTATTCTGTTGTGTGGTATTCTCTCCCCCTGATTCGAGTTGAGTTGGGCGACGAAACGAATACTCCATCCAATCCAAATCCCACAGAATTAGCTTTTGTTTCCCTTAAAATGAAGTGGGATGGAAGGGTAGATAGATCGATTTACCAAGGTGTTCCGCTTTTGTTGGACTGAGGTTCCATTTTTAGTTGCATTGTAGATTTATAACTTGTTCTGTTCATATATTTGAAATAGAAGAGAGAAGATTGATTCCCATCCGGTCCAGTCCTGATCTTTGTGGTTCAGCAAATTGTTTGGCGTTTAAATTGCTCTTCCGTATCATCACAGGACTTCCGAAATGTTTAAAAACACATTTCAAAGTGGTTTCCTCTCCATTCTGTATAGTATTGGATCCAAGCCACTGCAAATTTGGGATAAACAGGTTCATTTTAATACATTCCAATGCATTCCAAGATGTTGAATGAAGCTGAACACTACTGCTGGTTCCTTTTGTTTTCACAGGTTCGAAACGGACATATAAAAAGAATTACTGACAACGATATTCAGTCTCTGGTATTGGAGATAGTGGGAACAAATGTCAGTACAACTTATATAACTTGTCCGGCGGATCCAAAGAAAACACTGGGCATAAAGTTGCCTTTTCTTGTCATGATAGTAAAGAATATGAAAAAGTATTTCAGTTTTGAAGTCCAGGTAGGGCATTGCTATTAAATGGAATTGTTTTTATTCAACACTGTTTGAATTAAATCATTGATTTGTTGTAGGTGTTGGATGATAAAAATGTTAGAAGGAGATTCAGAGCATCTAATTATCAATCTACTACACGCGTAAAGCCTTTCATTTGTACTATGCCTATGAGGTTGGATGACGGATGGAATCAGGTAAATAATGTACAAAATTATCCAGAATGCTGGAAATAAACGGATACATTTATAGGATAGAAAGTGTGGGTAGGAAATTCATTTTCTATTTGTTTCCAGATACAATTTAATCTCAGCGACTTCACCAGAAGGGCATATGGTTCAAACTATATGGAAACTTTAAGAGTTCAGATTCATGCAAATTGTAGAGTGCGACGTGTTTTTTTCTGGTAGGTAATTCCTAGCATATAAAAAAGTTTACATAAAGATGTAATTGTTGATTGCTAAGCTGTTTGTAAAGGTAGCGTAAAATGACAATAATTCATCTGCAATATCTGCTAATAATGCTTTGTAAGATCAACAATTTTACAAATAATGTTGAGAATGTATTTCCTGGAAAGAAGACGGGTCTTCCAATCAGGCGTTTGAATCTTGGAATGTTTTCATCATTCGTGATAAATACACGACTTTCTTCGTCAATTGTTGACATAAAATCAGGATTTGGCTGGAAACTATGCAGATGTCCAAGTTGCTTATGTAGAATTTCGGTTGTTGAACATCGTTTAAACCAATCCGTGCGATGAAGGTCTAGGACGCTGCTACGGCCCTTACTAGTATTATTGTGTAAATACTCTGTCAAAGTAGGTCGTTTGATTTTATAAGATGTGAAGAGTTTGCCGAAATTCGTCTCGATGTAGTCAAAAATATCCAAACTATGCATTTGACCACTTTCGTCCTTATTATTCCTCAGTGCCAATGCGATGAGGTACTTTGTGTGAAAGATCAGAAAGTTCACTGAAAAATATAAGATTACTTTGTATTCAATGATATATTAATAATTATCATACATTGAATTTGATGATGGTCGTGGTTGGGACGCCAGGCCAGAGTCACATAAGTTTCACTGGTCTTTCCTCAGCGCGTCTAACCAGTACATTAGTTAAAAGGGAGATATAATCCCTTATTTCAAGTGTTGGAATTTCACTCAAAGGTTTGTTCGTTGAAAATGACATCATTAATTGTTGTGATATTAAAAAAAACGTTGAAGGGGACTAAGGCTTCTAGTTGTGGTCGCAAAATGAGGGCACAAGGCTCAAAAAATTGGTCGCAAAATGAGAGCTGTGAAAAAGGTTTGGAAATTTGGGGAACTAGACGCAAAAAACGTGTAGACTCGCTGACAGTGCAGACGAGTCTGCGAGGGCTTCATGATTCTTATCTGTTCAAAAATTAACGCATGCTTGCTTCATTTCTCATAATTATTATAAATAAATACCTGAAAGTTTCTCCTGTGAATTTTC